>ML685897.1:2216108-2284430 GCA_007922175.1 Pelusios castaneus
AGCTGGGCTAGGGGGCTGGCTGTGGGCAGTGCATGGTGGGACAGGTGCCCACCATGCAGTGCTCTTCTTTCACAAAGGAGCATTCCAAGGTTGAATGCTCCTTTGCGAAAGAAAGGGCACATGTGTACATGAGAAAGCGCAATACTTATTGCGCTTTACTTGTCCCGCAATAACTTATTGCGGGACAAGTTTTCTCGTGTAGACATAGCCTCAGAAACGGGTGGCTCCATGTAAGAAGAAAAAATTTAAAAATAAATGCCTCTCTTAAAGAAAATATTGTGCCTTGTGCTACTGATCTCTTACGTAAATACTCAATTTACACCATAATCTTGCCAGTTATTGCCCATATTAAGCAAAGCTTAGCTGGCATTGTTTTCCTTTGTACTATGGCAGGGTGTGCGGTGTGAGGTGGGGGGGAAAGAATATTGTTAGTTTCTTGTGCCAAGCTCTGGATATGCGAATGAAAACAGTAAATGCGAAAATCAAGGGTTGGAAAACTTCAGATTTTGTTTGTACTCCTGACAAAGTTTGGAATGTGTGCCAAGGTGATCTGCCCACTTCAGTGAGGTTTCTCAGAAAATCCTATAGTTTCCAAATCACTTTATAGAAGCTGGAATTTCCTCCTTGAGGATGATACAGATGTTGCAGCTGTGGTTTCTGACCCATGTAATGAGCTTTCATTGGATGCTCCCAATAACTGTTTCTGATTTTCCCACCCGTAAAAATGACACAGCAATGATATAAAATGTAAAATAGAAAATAAAGAATATTAGTTAGTTAAAATTCCTTACAAATCCTGTGTGCATAACAAAAATGTATAATGTGTTAGGAAAACAGGAAGAAAAGTAAGAGGAAAGTAATAACCGATCCTCTGAGGGTACTTCCTTTTAATGGCCTGAGAAATCAAAAATGCCAGATCACTGGTGCCCTGAGAGGTGACCAAATCATCGTGGTTTCTGTAAACAAGATGTCAGTGTCCTCTTCATAAGTACAGGAGCATTAATATTTAGGTTACTGTGTCTGCTGTGTGAGAGAAAGAAGGGAGGGGAAAGAGAGAGATTACAGCTGGTTGGCTTGTCCTAACACTGAGGTACATGTGACACAGATCCAGTCCCTCAGGCACTGCTTTTGCAGCTGTTTAGGGTCTTGAATCCACAACAAGTGATTAGTCATGGCTGAAAGTGCTTGAAATTGTAAACATCATCTCAGAACTTTCTCAATGAAACTCACACTAGACCACCAGGCCAACAAAGAATGCTCAGAGGTCGCAGGTGGTTTAATTTAAGTTTTTTCATCTTTTTTTCTTCTTTCTATTTCCTCCCTTTCCCTGATAGACTTTTAATTGCCACCTTGGCTGCAGGTTAATCCAGTTTATTAGCAAGTAACGGCCTTTACCTCAGCAGCTGCAATTCTTTATGTTGTACAATTAAAAGAACAGACCCTGAAGGAATTTGTGTTCCTTTATATGTTTATGTATTTATATTTAAGAAAATGTATATGTTTGTGTGTGTGTATGTGTGTTTGAATCCAATTTTTTTGATAAAAACTTTCCTAGACAACCATATTTTTGCAATATGTTTAGTGTTATAGACTTCTCCGAATTTGCACGGATGCAAATTTATATTTTGAAGAATGCAACTGATGTAACTATGAAATTATATTAAATATGGGTGGTTTTTCTTGCACTTTGGAATCATGTTTGTCGAAGAGGTTTATCAAGAAAATTTAAGTAGTATAAGTCCGCTATTTTTTGTGCCGAAAAATATTATGTTGCCAGATCTGATAATCATATTCAGGTAATACAACCTATTTCATGGGTGAGAGAGTTTTTGCAAAATATATTCCCATCTAATATTATGCCTTCCTAAGAAAGTAATTAGTACTTGGTGTGTCCTGTGTTCTTTACCATAATGTTCCTGTTTAAAGGTATGTTTTTACTTCCTGATGTAAGCTCTAACAATTACTTGATATAACACAATACTGTGACCTGATTAATGATGCACTTGGTAATTTTTATTTTGTGTTAAATGTATGTTACAGGACTACTTCACAGACTTAATCACTAATGACAGCATTAGTTACTTCAAAATGTCTAAGAGAATGTATCCCCATAGGCCCATAATGATGGTTATCAGCCATGCGGCCCCTCATGGCCCTGAGGATTCTGCACCACAATTTGCAGAGCTCTACCCAAATGCTTCACAACACATGTAAGTAAAATTTGGATTCTGTCAATGCTGGATATTTATAGTGCTTCTTTTAGCATATAGAGTATTTCTTACAGAGACACTGCAGGAACATTAAGGGCTCTGTAGTTAGTAGCAATATAAGTCCTTTTTAGTTTAACTTTATGTTGTACTAAACAGAGTCCTGTGGTACTTTTAAAGACTAGCAGATTTATTTATCGCATGAGCTTTTTATGGGAGATGCTTTGAAGATGAGAAGTTTACAGAATGGGAGGAAATTAAATGCAGGGAAGTGTATGACATAGGATCAGGTCAGGCTGTAACAGCAAATCAAAATATATGTTAGGATTCAAACACTGGGGAACACCACATAGAGGAAGGTGAGGTCAAATCATCTGTTGTAATGAGAAAAAAATCCGTAGTCCCTATTTTAACCCCAAGGCAACTGGGTCGAATTTGCATATACATTCGAGTTCTGCAGTTTCTCTTTGAAGCTGTGATTTGTTATTCATTTGTTTGCGCACCACTATTAACAAGTTGTCAATGGAGTGAGCAGAGAGATTGAACCCCTATTGGTTTTTTAGTGTTGCAATTTCTGATGTCACATTTTTGTGCATTTATTCTTTTGTGCAGATACTGTCCTGTTTGTCTAATATATAAGGCAGAGGGGAATTTCCAAAAGCTCCTGCGATAAATAAATCTGTTAGTCTTTAAAAGTGCCACAGGACTCTGTTTGTTTTTCTGCAATAGACGAACACGGCTACCCCTGTGGAACTTGACTTTATGTTGTACTGTTTTTGTTCCTTTTGGGATGGACAATACCAATTGTTTATAATAGTGAAGAACTCTCTTCTCTGGGGAAGTGGTGTGAGACGAAGAGCTCTTTATTGGGGAAGTATAAGACTCTTTGCTGTTTTTAATAAGGCAACTTCTTACAATACCTTAGGAGAAGTAGACACTGAGAACCTACTGCAAAGATATTGCTTACTTCATGTTCTTCTTGGACGGAGTTTTCCTGACATCTGGTTAACTGAATACGCTACTTGTGGAAGCGTTCTTCAACAGCTTTTGTGGAAATATTCACTTGCTGATTCCCAACAGCCCATCAGTCTGGGTTTTGAAATAACATGCTGCTTATTATTTTTGGAAGGTGATAATGGTATTCTAATGACAGGCCCTGCTGGCTTTGGGTCCAATTGTTGAGTAAAAGGTTTTGGATTTATCTGAGGAAATGGGGGCACGGGTACAGCATTTCTTCTTTTGTGGTGTTCTACAGGTATATTTTCAAATGCATGCAAGTAGGTGGTAGGAAGAGGCACATACAAATCAGTTTATTTTGGTTTTTGATTATAACATAGGAGGAGTCTTGATTCAAACTCTCCTGTTTTAATCCTTAGATATAGATTACCCATATTCTTTTCACAGTGTGAAGTACAGAAATTGTTCCATTTACCATCTGCCCTTTCATTTATGATCATGTGGACTAGCTTTCCCATTCACAATTCAATAACACCCTAGTGGTTATTACAGCAGTTGCTCGTGTATAAAAGTGATAGTATTTTCAATTGAGTTTTAATGCAGTTTAGCTTCTGGAAATGAGGAGGCGGAGCTAGCTCAATGAGATCAGCCAGCATTTTGTGAAGTGCTACGATTTACAGACCACATTTTGGGGAACGTTAACACTAGCCAAGGATAGAATTTGCAGATACATTAGCTAGGATAAATTACAAGGGTATCAATCATCACATTTCAGTGAATAAACTTATGATTATCAGGGTCAGGAAGAAATTTCTCACACATGGTAAATGGTTGCATGTTTGTTTGATTTTTTTAAAACTATTTTAAAAGCAGTGTACTATGGAGCATTTACATCTGCCTCTGAAGCTTTGGGCATTGAGATCTCACAGTCTGGATAGATACTGATCAGAAGGGCTACCAGTCTGTTTATATATGACAAGCCTTATGTCCCTTTATTTTTAGTCCTTTTATTGACTGCTACTGTATGGTATTTTTTCAGAACCATTTTCTTGTTGCCATATATCACAGGGTCCACTCAGTGCTAGGGTGCCTACTCCTGGCTGATTTGAAAATTAGCCCCTTTCTGGTCTGATGCCCCCTTTAGCAACTCTCCCCCTCTCTCTTTAAAGCTCAGGGTGCTCCCTTCCATGACTTGGCCCACTGGCCAGGTCTCTATAGTCTTCCCCTTCCAGGGTATCAAAGTTCTATCAGACATCTGTCCCAGGCAGTCATCTGCTCCACTGCCCAGTCTGCGCCATTTCCCCCAATGGCTGTTAGAGGGACTGGGTCATGCCCTGTACTCTGGGTTCCAGTCCAGGGACCCTATGTCTAGTACCTTTGGTCTGCTTTTTTCCAGGCCCTGTTGCTTTTTCCATGCACTTTTGCTGCATCTTCTGTTTGTCCCCTCTCTATGTTTTCAGTCCAAACTCCTTTCTCCCAAAGAGCAACTACAGTCTATTTCCCCGGCAGCGCTTTCTGTTGCCAACTTCCTGGCTTTATGCCAACCTCTTCTATTCCTCTTCAGCTGGGCTCCATCTTCAGTCAGCCTTTCAATCACAGGCTCTTCCTTAGGTGCAGCTTATCACGCTAATTATAGGGATGTAAAATTAGTTTAATTTAAAATCCATTTAAATCCATTCTAAAAATGGAACGGTTAAACACCGGAGGAGGGGCCACCCCCCCCCCCCCCGGGTCGCAGAGAGCCAAGCCCAGCTTCAGTTCCTCCTGACTTGGATTCTGTACTTCCCCGCCAGTGAGAAGCTGCCCAGCTGCTACCATGGCAAGAAGCCAACCCAGCTGCTGCTCCCCCCCTCCACACTCTCCCCCAGTTCAAAACATTTAAACAGCTGATTACCATTTGAACGATTAACCTTTTACATCCCTCGTTAATTGTCCTTATTTAACCTGCTCTGCCTTGTGTGGAGTGAACATCCTATCACGCACACTCTCACATTTGTCAGCAGTACAAACCAAGCACAAATGTTCATGGCTATGTTAGGCACTGGGGTAATTCCCGCCTGCTTTCACAAGCACTGGTAGTGTCAATTCACTTGATATATATGCACTTTAGCAGGAAACCATTTCTTGGGAAGAAGTTCTAGACCAATGGTCCCCAAACTTTTTACCTTGCATCCCCCCCTCACCTTTGCCCCGTCCATTCACCCCCACCAGAGGGCCAGAACTAAGGCTGGAGCTGGGAGCTGCAACCAGGTGCTGGGATCCAAGCATTGCAGCCAGGCTAGGGGCAGAGCAAAATCAAGTGGCACTCCTCCTCCACTCCCCCTTGGGGTCTGGATCAAGCCCTACTGCACTCCCTGAAAGTTTCTCTGTGCCCCCGGGGGAGGGCCCCACACAATTTGGGGGGTCTCTGTTCTGGACACTGGGTTTGGAATTGATGATGTCCTTCTGTGTTCTGAAGATACAATAAGTAATTGTGCACAAGTTAATGGGGCAGATTCTCTCTACCCTTTGGCAAAGAGGACTGCAATTTTCACTATTGGTTACAGCTGGGATTCATCTTAGGGGTACTTGGGAAGTGATACGTTAGTTTTTCCTTAGGGATTCTATCCAGAAAAGGCACTACATCATCACATCTCCCTGTTGGCCCTGTCTTTCCTGTCCCTTGGCCACCCAGATCATTTTAGGGTCTGTGCTGTCTCGTTGAACCCTTTCTGACTGTATTTGGAGTCTGGGTTCCTCTTGCCTGCACCAGTAGAATCAATGAAATAAGTGAGTCCCCACAAGTTAAACAGTAGAGGAACATAAAATACCCTATTTTGTTCTGTAAGGCCATTAGAAATGTTACATGAGTTATCTGAACAGATGAGGCTGTGGATCATGGTTGTCCATTTGAAAATTTAGGTCACAGTGAGTATTTGTGCAACATACTCTTCATATGATCTGCATAGACTTGAAAACTATTAAATCAAAATAGCTTTCTTTGCTAAGCTGTTTGTTTCAGAAGCCAGAAAATGTGAATCAGGTGTGTCTCTTCGTGTCTACCTTGGTGGCCTGGATTTCCTGGCATCTTTGTGTAAAGTGTTCTTTCTCTACCTACCACAAGAGAGAGAATTGGGTGGATTGTTTTGTATTTCTTGTGAATGACTGTGCAGGTTAAGAGTTCACTCAGCAGACAAAGAAGTGAGACAAATTGAAGACAAACCACCAATTTGGGTGCATGAAGCTTCTCAATAGCTGGTTTCTATAGCAAAAGCATTAACAACATGTTCTGACTAAAATATAGAAGTTCAGTGTCTCATACAAATATTTGGCGGTCCCTGTGAAAACAGTGTAAGAGCAATAAAATCTATCCTGCCAGGGTCAGTGTGACTTGAACATTTAACCCCTAGGTTTTCTTCCTAGGTGGTCAGGCATCATTTGGGTCACTTTTGTCTGACCTCTGGTTACAGCCATCTGAACTTCGATTTTGTTTTTAAAATGTAGTTGTGATATCATGTTACTGTAATGTTTATCTCCAGCAAGGAAGGGAAACCAGGTTGAAAGCTGCTTGCTGACTTTACAAACTGAGCTGCCAGGTTATGCATACAGACCACGAATTTAAGATTGTCTATCTACCACATGCAAAAGGAGTTAAGACAGTAATTTAAACATACCCTTAAATTATGAGACATTTCACTGTTGATAGAAACTTTCTATTCTTCATTGTTTAAAATATTAGTTGTATAATAAATAAAAGAATGTTTGATTAGAAATGAGCTATGGTTCCACATGTATGAATTGCAGCACCGTTGCCATCATGAGAATTCTATTCCTATTTGATTTAAATATTGTTTTTTCTTTTGTGTCTCCACCTAATTGATTGAAAGAAAAAAGTCAGATACACACAGCAGAAATTCTGAAACTGATTTTCAATCCTTTTTTGTCCAAAGTATAGATGGTGGTAATGCCAAAAGGAAAAGATAGACTTACATACAGCCATCATTTCACAGCCCAATCCTTTTGCTTCCACCACGCAAGTGAACACTCGTACGTTGAATGAAAACCCTTAGAAACACAAGCAAGACAGTGAAATGCTTCCTGTGGATCCTTATTGCAAATGTTCGCTTGTTAACCTCACTATCTTCAATTTAAAGTGAAAATCAAATTCTTTCAAATTGGATTAAGTAAAGGATGATATCTTCTCTTTTTAAAATAAGTATTGAAGAGCGCCATCACTGTGCTTTTTGGAGTTTTTCTGATCAAGATACCATTTGTAGAGTTAAAAGGGTTCCTGGAGTATTTGCTGCTATTTGTTTTCATTTTAGGATAGTGTTCTTTTCTGAAAATGTATCATACTGCCACATCTGTCCAGTTGCACTCCAACAATATATTTCATGGAAGAAATCAGCATTAGAAAAGATGAAATATACCAATGCAGGAAGATGAGATTCTGGTGGGACAACAGATGCCAACCATTGAGAAGTTGGGTGGCTAGCCTTTAGGAAATAATATTTAAATATTAAATTTACAAAGACAAGAGATGGCTCTATCCCGGTGTCTCTGTTAGTTAAAGTGAAATCCTACTTCCTGACATGACCAAGCACTAACGCTTTGACTTAGAGAATACTTTATCTGACTACCATGAAGGTCTAGTTAAACTATGACCACTTTACACTCTTCTGACACTTTGTCCCTTTTACCCTGCAGCATAGAGCAGTCTTAGAGGAACTGTGAATTAGATTGAGGTGCTTATAGCTCTTCTGAAAGAAAATAAAATTCTTGATAATAAACAAAATATAGAAATTGAAATCCACATTACTGAAGAATGTCAGAAATGGAGATCTTTCTATGCTGAGTAAAAGATCTTTAGTCTGGCAGGAGGACTGCTGCCAGACTTGATGGTTATCTGTAACCATAACAATTAATACCCCAAGAATGGCATTAATGGTTTCAGAAAAGCCAGGTAGTATCCAAAATGGATGTTTTAAAATTTTATTTTAAATTACTTTTAATTTGTGAGGTGTTGGACTGAGAGCTAAGCTATGTGAAGTTTATTCAAAGGATGGAGTGCGTCATGGAGAATAGCAGGACAAGCTTACGCCAAACATGCTTCAGATATTGACCTTCAAATGTGATCTAGCTCTAGGTGTGAGACAGTGGTTCATCCTCCATGCCCATTCAGTCATTGATATGTTTGCTGAGATTGTCAACCACCTGTGTATTATGGTTGTCTTTTTTTAACATGGGCACTTATCCACTATAAGATAGAATGGGATCACAAATTTACTTCATATGGGGACACATGAAGATTCAGATTTCAATGGCTTTTTCTCACTACTACTCTCAGGCCTGTTTGAACTGATGACTTAGATGTGGATGATGTGGTTATCCAGTTCACTAGAAACATCACTTTAAAAATGGGAGTGGAAGTCAGAAGTTTGACATAAAAAAAATCTAATGATTGTGGTTTGTTTATCCCTCTGATTCTCTAGCCCTACTGCAGCAGAAACAAGACTTTCTGAAGTAAAGAGGCAACTATAGTTAATGACTATAAGCATCTATGCTGTATGCTAAAGAACTGTTTAAATTAAGCTTTGGCAGCCAAACTTTCATACTTCATACCCCAGTTAAATAGACTTTCCTATTTTTAAAAGAGGAAGCAGGAGGTGGCAAATGAAACTGGAGATGGACTAAGGAAATGCAAGTTGAGATGAATGATGAACTCTGGAATCAAGAGTGTGTTCCAGACTTCTAATTCACCCAGCACATTGATTTCCAGTTCACCAAGGATAGTGTCTATATGGCAACTGCCTCTGGAATTCTAGTGCTCTTCCTGGTAAACAATTGATTTGACAAGTTTAGCTCCTTTTATGTTTGCTATTTTTTCTTGAAGAGCCTTCAACTTCTACAAATATATTAGTCATAGGAACTATTCATTGAGTAATTATAATTAAACATTATTTTTCAGCCTATGAATTATTCATACACTTTATCATAACTAGAACTTTAAAAACTCCCTGTTTCATAATTGTTCATTTACATTCTGTGAGAACTCTCCTAAATCACATAAGTATTGTTTCTCCTCACTGAATAGATGTCTCTCAAGTCTAGAAACATTTCTGGTGTGGAAACCCCTCGAAATACATATTTGCCCAGGCATTTGCAACACTTCCAGTGAAAATTTTGTAAACGCAATTTTGTTCTCATTGTATATTCATGGAAAGTGATTAAAAGAGGTTGCAAATACCATTTAAGCAAATATGCAGTTTTTAATATGAAGAAATATTTGCTTGTTTTTCACCATCCATCCATCTTTAATGCCAACATAGATGTTTAGAGCAAACTCATCAAAAGCAGAGGTTCATGTGCTTCTACAAGTGTACCCAATATATAATAGTTATAGGTCCTACCAAATATGCATTAACTATGCATCTTCATTTTTTGCATGTAGTTGCAGGAATTGGGTGTGCAGATAGCGATTTAAACATTACATGCCATTTGCACACACAATCTGTAATTGTGTGCATGGATATAAACATTCAGTTAATAGATGTTCATCCACCCATTAAAAATATTATCTATAGGTATGTTTTATTAAAAGGACTCTATGATTCCATATTTGTAAGCATATTCTGGTGGGTACATGGGTAAACATGGTTACAGTGTATATGTGTTCAGAGACACTTGGGGCCAGAGAAATCCCTGGTGGAGTCAAGCTAAACTCCATTGACTGCATTAGAATAGAACCTCTTAAAAGAAAACGTGCTTTCAGCTGATGTTCAAGGATAGTGTTTAGATTAATTTCTATTTATTAATGTAATGTAACTGAAGTTTGTGGTATCCTTTGCCATCAAATTGTAAGCACTGTGGCTTTTAAATTTAATTTTTTTGCTTTGTGTTTTCTTTTTGAAGCACTGAAGAACAGACATTTTTACTGAGCCTCTCTTGGCCTGAAGTACTAATGTTGTAAGGGTGTTCACAGCAATATTCTAATGTCAGCATTGTTAGAGTAGAGGAGTTATGGCAACATCTTTTTGACATCCTAAGAGAAGAGTCCTGATTTTGGTTGAGGCCTCCAGGCACTACCATAATACAAATAAATAATGAATAATAAGGCATACATTTTAGTTGTTGCTATATTGATGTGTGTCCAGCTGGCCAAGTATGGAACAGTGCTGTATGTTGCCAACCTTTGCTCCATACTGGTGATATCTTTAAGATTGAGACAAGTTTGGTAGCTAGATCAACGGGCTCAGTGGGTAGGAATCAATGGCTTGATGTCTAGTTGGCAACTGGTAATGAGTGGAGTGCCCCAGAGGTCGGTCCTGGAGCCGGTTCTATTCAACATCTTCATTAATGATCTTGATGATGGGATAGACTGCGTGCTTAGTAAGTTTGCGGATGACACTAAGCTGGGGGGAATGGTAGATACTCTGGAGGGCAGGGACAGGATCAGGGAGACTTGCACAAATTGGAACACTGGGTTGAAAGAAACCTCATGAGGTTCAACAAAGACAAGTGCAAAGTCCTACACTTAGGACGGAAAAATCCCATGCACTGCTACAGGCTGGGAACCAATCAGCTAAGTAGCAGCGCTGTAGAAAAGGACCTGGGGTTTATGGTGGACGGGAAGATGCATATGAGCCAACAGTGTGCCCTTGTTGTCAAAAAGGCCAATGGCATATTAGGCTGCATCAGTAAGAGTATTGCCAGTAGATTGAGGAATGTGATAATTCCCCTCTATTTGACACTGGTCAGGCCACATCTGGAATACTGTGTCCAGTTTAGGGCTCCCCACTACAGAAAGGATGTGGACAAATTAGAAAGAGTCCAGCAGAGAGCAACAAAAATGATTAGAGAGATGGGGCACATGACTTATGAGGAGAGACTGAAGGAACTAGGCTTATTTAGTCTACAGAAGAGAAGACCGAGGGGACATTTGATAGCAACCTTCAACTACTTGAAGGGGTGCTCCAAAGCGGAGGAAGCTAGGCTGTTCTCAGTAATAACAGAGGACAGAACAAGGAGCAATGGTTTCAAATTATAGCTGGGGAGGTCGAGGTTGGATATTAGAAAAAACTTTCTCACTAGGAGGGTGATGAAGCATTGGAATGGGTTACCTAGGGAGGTGGTAGAATCTCCATCTTTGGAGATTTTTAAGGCCCGGTTAGACAAAACCCTGGCTGGGGTGATTTAGTGGGAGTGGTCCTGCCTTTTAGCAGGGGGTTGGACTAGATGACCTCATGAGGTCCCTTCCATCCCTATTATTCTATGATTCTATGATTAAAGCTTCTCTTATGTCCTTCATTCGATATTCCTGCTATATATGTATACTCTGAAAGGCAGTTCAGTCACAGATAGAATTTGGAACTTAATGTTATTGGTGTCTGATGCATCTTGGCGATTTAAGAGAATGTTTTTTTTCTATTTCCAGCAGTGTCTGTAACTTTTTTAATTATTTATTGAGCAATAAAAACTGGGTTAGGCACCTCAGAAACTGAATAAAACACATTCCCTACTTAAAAAAATCCTTAAAATCTAAAATGTACAAGAAGATACCTATTTTTTGTTGCTCTCGTTTATTGTAATAGGAAAAGAGGGAAGGCTGCACAGGTTTCACAAATATAAGGTTATCATAGTTGCTTAGGTAACTGACAAAGCCCATCTATGTGGAGGGTTACTGTGCAATAAGCCTGAATGTGAATCTACAGCTCGCCAGCTTGCTGTGTAATAACTCACCATGTTGCTGAGGCAGTGCTATCCCATTGGAGGCCCTCAGCAGCAATAATTTTGCCTCCACCTTACCCCTCACCCATCCCCTAAAATATTATAACTGCATTATTTCTACAAACCAGAAAATATACCAAGACAGCACATGCTTATACCCTAGTTAAAAAGTCCACATTCAATAAGATGAATGGTGTTGTGGGGGGAGGGTGTGTAAATTAAATCAGGACCCCTTGAGCTGTTTGGGTGCTAAGCAATTGTTCAGTCTGCTTATGCCCAGCGCTTCTAGTGCGAGGTGTACATTGCTACAGTGCAATGAACGTACCAAAGTGCAGCTTAGCCATAAAGCAAGTTACTGCCCTGCAAGCTGGTACGCTGTAGGTTCACAGTGTCGTTCCCACCTATAAACTGACCAACGAGACTGAAGGAGAGAAAAGAGAGCTCCTTTATTTCGCGGCCGTGAGGTTGCTTCCGTCTCCCCCCAAGAGGAATCAAAGGCAACAACTTACAAACAAGCAAGATGGTATACTTATACTATTTGGTTACAGCATGTTTGACCTTTAGTGACATCATGGTTATTGACAGGTACAGGTACTTTTCCAACCGCAAGCCTTTTTGTTATGCGCGTGGTTACTTGCTACGCCTGGATAGCAGCGTGTTCTACCTTGGCGTCGCTCTTATTTTTAGCATAATAAGCATCCGGCCTGGGGCCTAGTAGCTAAAGGTTACATGATAAAATATCCGGCCTAGTACTAAAGGTTACATGATCCTAGTAGCTAAAGGTTACATGCTAAAATGGAGTCAGTTTAGCTAATACTAAAAGAGTTTATAAGGTTCTGCCTTTTTGGCCCCACAACAGTCAGCCCTGCTGTGCAGTAAATCACTTTGTAGGTAAGCCCGTATGCAGGTCAAAAAGTAAAACACATATTTCCTTTCCCCTCAATCTAATTTTAAGTGGCTTTTTTATGTGTATTGATGCTAGAAATCAAATTATAGATTTAAAAATAAAACCATGACAGAAGTAATTCAAAATTAAGAGAAAAATATATCAATATTGTAAATACTGTTTTATTAACCCATTTAACTCTCTTCTCCCCTCCCACCCCAAATTGCAGTCAAATAGATGTTTAACTTTTCACTTACAGTGTATATATACGATATCTATAGTCTCCATATTGATTGCAACTACTTTAAAGCTATATATATATTTATTCCAAGATCTGGATTAAAGTGTCAGCAGTGCACAATTCATAAAAGGAGTTATGTGGCTTTCCTGAGGGAGAATGCAATCTAAATAGGAAGTTTGAGGCATAGGTGATGATGGTACTAATTAAGGCTTTGCAAAGGTGCACATTCAATGGGACTTCTCCTATGTGAATTTACTCACATAGCTAAGTGGTTGTATAGACCTTGAATAGTAAATTCTGGTTGTTTTTATGATGAGGATGCTGTTTTTCCTGACGTGGGTTCTTCTGTCTTCTTTTCTAGGTGTTTTTCCATTGGTTAATCTTAAAGTAATGTGAAGGTTTCTTAATCCATTGCCTCAGAGATTTTTGCTAAGCAACGCCATTTAAGGCTCTGTGTATTAAACTGACCATCAATATTGCAAACCCAGTTTTGCTTCCAAAATTATATATAGGCTCAAACTTTTGGGTGCAATTAATTGTCCCTGTATATATTATTCTTTAGACCTCCAGCTATGTGATTTGAGAGTGAAAACAAACAATTAACATTCTAAATGGGTATAATAAAGTACTAATAGTAATAAACTAATAGCTCCCACATTTTAATTGGAGCCCATTTATATGTTATAGAGTGTCTGTCCATTGTCTCTTCTGCACATGCATGCAGTACTCCAGCCTAGTTATAGAAGTGTATGAAGTAGAGAGTAAACAGCAGGTTTTAATTGCTATATCTAATAGCATTTATTAAATAGCAGAGATATTAAGTCTGCAGTGATGCCTTAGTATCTGTGAATTTTTCCACTGTAATACATAATTAAATAAAGAACATGTTTGCCCACTGCTGAGTGATAAGGTGATGCCAAGCGACAGTTCAGTAAGCAGTACAACGATACGGTCTGTTGTACTGCCAAAAAGGTGAGCCAGGTGCTGAGGTGAGTTTAAATCTCCTGTTCCCAGGGTCACTGTCAGAAGTATCCTGCTTATGCTGTCCTTAAGGGGTAGCCATGTTAGTCCAGTTCAGCAAAACAAACAAGGAGTCCAGTGGCACTTTTAAAGACTAACAAATTTATCGCATGAGCTTTCGTGGGAGAAATCCCACTTCATCAGATGCTTGCAGTGGGATTTTCTCCCATAAAGTTCATGCGATAAATAAATTTGTTAGTCTTTAAAAGCGCCACAGGACTTCTTGTTTGTTCTGCTTATAGTGGGTCCTCTTTAACAGCAGTGCTCCAGGGATTAGTGGTATAGTTAAAACCTTTCACAAACACTTTCAAAATGTATTTTTAATCTCTGGGACAGAAAAGGGGGGTAATTACAAAAAGAGGGGAATTTGTCTTTGGTGATTTGTGGACCAGCCCGAGAATGGGCATTCTGTGAAATACGCAATATTGTTGACTGATGGAGAAAAACAGAACAGGGATTTTAAAAGGAGAGGAAACACGTATAATGACATGACAAGACAAACCCAGAATTCCCACTGTCTACTAAAGCCTCATATTCTGACTGAAACAGGCTATAAATATCTTACCTGTTGTGCCAGAGTACTCATGTAGCTCTAGGATCCCACTGAGAGGATGCCACCATTTTACAGAGCCCTACATGGTTGAAATATTTTTGAGCACTTTCTAAAATTAACCAATCAAATCGGTTTACTCTTCCTCCATTTTGTTGCCCCTCATTGAATACTGCCTCCAGTGTTGAACAGAGATCTAATAATTCTAAACCTCTTGCCTTGCCATCTATTGCTATGTCTCTTATCTTCTCTTTTAAAGATAAGGTTATTGAGAGTATTATTCTGAAGAAATTCAGGTGTCTAGAATCCACCAATTTCTTCAATTCCTTCCAATCTTGCATTAGACCTGGTATAGAAACTGACCTGGATCTGTTGGTGGGTGAACAGTGAGCAATAGCAGGGGATTTTAATTCTTTTAGATTTGTCACAGTCTTTGATACCATTGAACAGGAGCTTACTTGCCTGTTGGCTTTGGTGAGGGTATGCTTGAGTTGGTCTGTGCTTTCCTTTTAGTACTGTCACAGAGTGAGACATGGGGCAGTTGCTCATCTCAAGGTCCTGTCTGGACTCAGAGCTGATCAATTAATCAATCAATCCAGTTCTGCAGAACTCGAACTTATATGCAAATTTGACTCAGTTGTTTTGGGGTTAAACAGGGACTATGGATTTTTCTCGCATTACTACAAGTGATTTGACCTCCCCCTCCTCTATGTGCTGTTCCCCAGTGTTTTGAATCCTAACACCTATTTTGATTTGCTGTTACAGCCCGACCTGATGCTATGTCATACACTCCCCTGCATTTAATTTCCTCCCACTCTGTAACTTTCCTATCTTCAAAGCATCAGACGAAGTGGGATTCTCTCCCACGAAAGCTCATGCGATAAATAAATCTGTTAGTCTTTAAAAGTGCCACAGGACTCTGTTGTCTGTCTTCATTAGGGCTGTCATTCTAGTATGATTTTTTAAAATATATATATATATATATTATACTTGACGTGAACAGGCACTAACATCATGCTTTATTTAATATGTGACAAATTCCTGCTAATAAATGTATATCTCTTTGCAATATATATATCTTCAGTACAGATTTATCTGTATTTCTGTCTGTTTAAAGAACTTAGTCAAGATGTCATTTCGCCCTAAAATTGTCAGAATTGATGGACGAGGGTGCAGTTCATTTATATGAATCTCTAGCTTAAGAGTTGGCAGGGTGCCAGAAATAGTTGTTCTCTGCAGGTTGGCAGAGATATGAAAGGAGAAGGAGGAAAAATCTATACATGCAATATTTTTTCAGCTATTTTTCATATGTCCTGTATATGTAAAGTATGGTTTTAAAAAACCCTGCCATCTTAAGCATATTAAACATGTAATAGTTATTCTCATCATATATTTAAGCTATATATACATATATATTCAGTATATGTAACAGATATAAAATTAATCTAATTGCACATCATACAGCATTTTTTCAATTTAATGTTGAACTGATTCACGATTTCATAATGAAATATGTAGCATAATAAAATATAATAATAAGAAGAAATAATTATAAGGAAAAGTGAAAGGAAAAGGAAAACAAATGGTAAATATTAAAACATTTAAATTAAGGCCCCACACTTGCAAACGACAACATTGGCATGGGGAAAGGGGACTGAACTAGTCAAGATCAGTGGTCAACATGTTGATAGAATTACGGTACATGGATTTTGTTTTGTTTCTGTTTTTAATTTTTAGGGGGCTGATGAGTTTGTTGCATAGAAAATAGGTTTAGTGGGACTAATGAGCTGCTATGACATAGTGACACTGTGACATATTGCAGGTGTAATTTTTGCCATACCAGTCCTTAAAAGGTGATTTATTTCCAATGAAATATTTCTTTCTGGGATTTCCCTCTTGTATTTTTAAATTTTACCTTTTGTCACACACCAATCATTTTCTGTCTGTCCCTTAACATTTGTAGGAACATTGAGAAATCACGCTTTTAATTTGATGGTGTGGGATTTGACTAAGATACGAATGACCATACTGAGTCAGACTAATGACGCATCTAGCCCAATGTCTTGTCTTCTGTCAGTGGCCAATGCCAGGTGCTTCAGAAAGAATGAACAGAACAGGCAATCATCAAGTGATTCATCCCCTGTCATCCACTCCCAGGTTCCGGCAAACAGACGTTGGGGTACTCAAAGCATGGTGTTGCATCCTAGCCCATAATTGCTCATAGTTATTGTTCAGCTTAGCCTCCATAAACTTATGTAGTTCTTTATTTGAACCCTGTTATAGATCATTCACAACATCCCCTGGCAAAGAATTCCATAGGTTGACTGTACACCATTTGTTTTAAACCTGCTGCCTGTTAATTTCATTGGGTGACTCCTAGTTCTTGTGTTATTTGCGGGAGTAAATAACATACCATTATACATTTCTCCACTGTTCAATGTAACATTATTCTTTTGGGGGAGGGTGGTGTTACTGTGTCAAACAACGAGCACTTCAGGGATCAATTGAGCAAGACTCCACTGGCTGCTCAATCGATCCTGCTGCATCGATCCATGGAGATCAATGCAGCAAGTTCAGTATAGCCAAGCCCTAAGTACATGTTGGAATTTGACTTTCTGCAATCTGTGTCTCATAGCTGTGCTATTGCTACTCTTTGACCTACAAACATAGCTATGCTGGTTCTGGCCCATGGCAGAACATAACATGTGATCCAGCTCATAAGAACAAATGACTCATAAGAAGTAAAATGAGATCAAATTGAAGAGATGGGATAAATTTTTCAAATGCAACTTATTTTCAAATGTGACCTAGAAGCCTATTTGTCATCAAAAGTCAATGGAACTTAGGTTCCTAACCTACTTTTAAAAATATGATTATGCTCCTAAATCACTTATTGCATTTATATATCATGTTTAAAGGTATGACATTAAGCCCTTTTGCTTTAGGGAATAAAACAAGTACTAACTAATGGACATGAACAAGAAGTGCTCTCTATTCAGAGGCTATTTCTTGACTGCACACTACTGCATTCCTTCCAGCTTGCTGTAAAGTATTGTTACTTACTGTGTCAGAAACAGGATATGAGCTATGTGGATCACAGGTCAATTCCTTTGTTTCTATAATTTCTGTGATGTGTGAAATTCTGCAAATTCCCTCCTTCCTTTTTGCAGCACTCCAAGTTATAACTATGCACCAAACATGGATAAACATTGGATCATGCAGTACACTGGGCCTATGCTGCCTATCCACATGGAATTTACAAATGTCTTACAGCGCAAAAGGCTTCAGACGCTGATGTCAGTTGATGACTCCATGGAAAGGGTGAGCTGTTGAAAATGTCCGGGTTAAATTGTTTTATTACACAGTTCTGTTACTTGTATGCTGAGTCTGATTCGTCTTTCATTTCTACTCGCCTTGTGCTGGTGAATTCTATTGACTTCAGTGGACCAGCTTTTGATTTACCTCATGTAAGTGAGGAGAGAATCTCTGTTTCTATAGTGAGACCCCAAATCTACCTGTGAAAATCCAAGTTCCTATGAATTCTCTGACTGGTAATCCTATGCTGCTGTTTTTGTTGACCCTTTTTTAATTGATAGCAAAATAAGTGCTCTTTTAAAGAGGAAAAATTGAAATGTGTCTTGTAAGCAGAGCAAATATATATAAAGGAATAATCAAGTCCCTCATCCATGACCCATCGGAACATACACTTGTACATTCTTATTCATTACCTCTGCTTCATCCTATTCCCACAGTCCATTCTTCAACTAAGTTCTGGGCATCTGTGTTCACTGAAGCAGAGACCAAAAATTAGGTTTCGGACTGTTAGTGTTTGTGAGCATATAGATAATACAGGAGACAGCTAACTGCATATTACATGACAGTTGAGTTGTTAGGAATACAATTCTTAACCATTTGTTCCAAAATCCCTCTCCTGGACCTATGGATCCAAAGGCCTTTCCACTGGTGCTAAAGGAGGGACTCCTTTAAGGTTCAGTTGCAATAAAATATTTAGCCTCTCTCTAAGTCCCTAACTGAACGGGAGGAGATGCTTACAAGTTAATAACACATTTGGGCAAGTCTGAGAATGCATCTGCTGTAGAGCTAGTAGTTCACCAAGCAATGTATTATAATGGTTATATAGAGATCTGTGGGTAGTGGTGACACAAGTCAAATGGCACCATAAATTGTCAAAGTAAATTTTCTGAAATCCTTCCCTGAAGCAAACTCTCATCTGACAAAATGTAGATCTAATTGGTGAGGAGCAAAAGAGCATTTTATTCAGTTTTTTACAGCATGTTATGGGCATGATATGCCAAATTCATTTTTGGCATAACTGTTAGTTTCAATAATTTTACCAATGGTGCATTTGGCCCAGTAGTTTTAAATGAGAAAAACTGTATGTATCATGATTATGCAAAAATGTTTTGCAATATTTGATTTTGAGTTTTTCCTATGCTATATTTCAGCTATACCATATGCTGGTGGAGATGGGAGAACTGGAGAATACCTATGTTATTTACACTGCTGACCATGGTTACCATATTGGGCAGTTTGGACTGGTCAAGGGAAAGTCAATGCCATATGACTTTGATATTCGAGTTCCTTTCTTTATTCGTGGGCCAAGTGTAGAGCCGGGATCAGTGTACGTTCTCCTGTGTCTGCAGCACAGCTGTTATATCTAATTTGAAATGTTTCTAAACACATCTGATGGTCAGTCCAAGTGTCTGGTTTCATTTCACAAAGAATACCCTGTTACTCCAGGACACTGCATTAAAAGAGCAAAAGCATTTCTTTTTGTGTATTATAAATTGGCTAAAGTGTGTAATGGAAAATGATTATAGCCCTGAAAAGTTAGGCTTTGTTCTTTATTTTTAAAAAGCAGGTAGGTTCATGTGTGGACATCTATTACTCTTCTTCTGGCGTAGTATAATGGATCAATTCACTCTTTATTGTGAGTGAGATGGGAGGAATAACATGGTTGTTTCAACTGCTTATTTAACTGTACCTAGCTCAAACACTCTTTATGACAGTATCCAACGATATTGGTCTGTCATTCTCAAAGTCACAGCCTTGGAGGTGGGGAGAACTTTTGCATTTAGCACTTGTATAGAGATTTACATCTTCAAAGAACTCATAAACATTCATTACTATTCTAATTCCGAAAGAATGTGAAGGGTTACATATAATACAGCTCTGACTTTTTCTGTTAATTTGCAGAGTGCCTCAGATAGTGCTGAATATTGACCTGGCTCCAACTGTTCTGGATATTGCCGGACTTGACACTCCTCCAGATATGGATGGCAAGTCTGTCCTAAAGCTTCTGGACCTCGAAAAGCCAGGAAACAGGTGGGTCATTGCCATTTCTCAAAGCCAATTCAGCAGCAAACACCTGAATAAATCAACAACTGAATGGAAAAGAAATTGTGGTTAAATAAGCCCTGTCAAGCCCAACGACCACAGCTTTCATGTTTCAAAACTGTTTTAAAAGGCACATTTATAAAAGTGTAGGTATACCTGAGCAAAGAGGTTACTTTAAAAAAAATAATTGTTAACGCTAATGCTGCTGTTCAAAACTCACAGATGCCAGCAGTAAATATCATTATTTTACTTTCAGGTTTCGAACAAACAAGAAGACCAAAATCTGGCGTGATACATTTCTGGTGGAAAGAGGGTAATTATTAAAGCTGAGAGAGTTTTGGGAAACTTGCCTTGTGGCAAACTTGCTTGTGCTCACTCTCTTCTTTTTTTTAGTGGTCAGCAAGGCTGTAAAGTCTGCAAGTAAGCGGACAAGGTTTCTTTGTTCCCCAGCACAAGCTGTGCAGCCCATGGCTCTTCTTCTTAAGCTGTTTCATAAGAGATTTGAGAGGGTGCTTTTCCCAGCAGCTTTATTGGTCTGTCCCTGACACTTGCCTAGATCCATTCTTTAACCTCAAATCCACGGCCATTTACCTTGTCACTTGACTGTTTTGTCCTTCCCTTTCCATCACTCTTTTCAAGTTGATATGATGGTGCAACATTCGTCTATCAGTTAATTTGATAGTTTTCATCTCAGTTAGTAATCTTCTCCAATTCGTTTAAGTAGAGGAAAGTTCAATAGTAAATGAGACTCCTAAATATAGCTACTTAACTTTTTCTCACACAATTTATAATTTCCATTGCCTTGCCCTTTATTACTGAAAATTCTCTAAGTAAAAATATTACAGTTATTCTTAATAGCACTTATAACATGGTGGTCTGTGAAAATAAACTTGTGTGTATGAGTACAGGAATAGTTCCTGAAGAGAAGCAACAATTGCTCGTGTGGGTTTTCAGTATGTCACTTGGACTGTTCTCTTTACTGCAAAAACTCTTGTTGCTGTTTCTCACAAGCACGTGAATATTTTTACCTTGGAAGATGGCCACTAGATGCTAAATCTTGAGCATCATTGGCTTTTTTAATGAAATTTACACCCTTCTCTGTTTATAAGAGTGCTTTTATATAAAATTTTTAACTTTGTTTTTCCTTTTTGAAAGCAAATTTCTGCGCAAGAAGGAGGAACCGACCAAAAATGCCCAACAGTCTAACCATTTACCAAAATATGAAAGAGTAAAAGAATTATGTCAGCAAGCAAGGTACCAGACAGCTTGTGAGCAACCAGGACAGGTGAGCAACAAATGATGCCCGAACTGTATAAACCATACTGGAATGTGCTCCTGGGAATGATGTAATGACACATTGCATGAAAGCTAACTGAAATATGGTAAAGAAACTGCATTAACCTAAGGTCTTTATAAGTAAGAAAGTATAAAAATGTCTTGGTGCATTACATCACATTAAAATATTAACTGTTGTGGGGGAGATGGTGGCTTGCCCTATACACACCCTCATACTCATGGGGAGTAACAAAGCATATGGGACCCCCATATAGCTCCATCTGGGCTACCCACATCACAGATTATAACACAGTGGGGAGAGCTGCTTCCCTGATGTCACTATTTTCCATTATGATCAGGTGAGCAGTCAAGAACGGAGAATAGGCAGAGTCTCTATTCTGCTCCTTCTTCCCACAACACACCACTCAGCCCAGTTGAGTCAGTCTAGAGAGGGAAAAAATCTGTGCCAGATTAAGCACGGGCTGATACCACTTCTCCTGCAAAGTAAAGGGACACCTAGATATGAGTGAACCTGAGTCACAATTCTGTGCCTGGGGGTAAAGCACCTATGCATTGCCCTACATTCAGCATATTTAACAATCAAGTCTCTTATTCAGACTTAAAACACAATCATTGTGTGATTAGTAACTAGTTGTTCATTAGAGATGTTTGTTAAATTTAATGCCATGTAATTGTCTTCAAGATCAACAAGACAACTGTTGAATTCAAGAAAAAAAAAGATTAATCTGTAAGAGCCACATTCTATTTGCCTAACTCAAGCCAGGTGGACTAGTCAGATGGGTAAGGCAAGCAGGGTTTTATCAAATGATATTTGCTGCAATTTAACAACTAGATACTATATCAGGACTACATAGATGTTAATCATTCAAAATATGATTTTGGTCATTCATTGGAATGTATTTAATGTAAAGGATCTAATATTCAGGAACAGCTTCCATTTCTGGTTGCAATTATGGACCAGATCGTGATACTCTTACTCAGTTGTAACTTTCTGTTTGAGTGTTTGCACGTGTCCATTCCATGTAGGTGTGTACCTGCATCATGCATTGTTGTCAGAGAATTCTGTCCCTCAGCAGTACCCATTAGAGTGGTCCAAGTGCCTTCTGTCACTATGTTCCACTGTGTGTGGGTATAAGAAGGCAGAGCCCCCCAGGCTCCTCTCAATTCCTTCTTGCCACCAATGACTCTTGTTGCAGCGATTCCCGATTCATTATGACAAGCACTCCTCTCACTCCTTTGCATGTCCTAGTTAGTTAGTTTTAGCTAGTTTAGGGAAAGGTTTTCATTTTAGATCTTTTTCAGCCACTTTTTATCTTTCGGTACCTGGATCAGTAGTAAAATGATGCTCTGCTTGCTGGGGTTTAAGTCTTGCCTGATTTGCTTGAAACTTATGCTGGTCAACAACTCAGACCCAGGCCCAGCCTGCTTAAAGTGTTTGGGAGAATCTCTCATTCATGACAAATGGCATGTTTTGAAAGGATTCATGCCCCCCTCAAAGAAAAACAGCAGCGAGGCTCAAGTGCTTACTTTATGGAGGCAATGCTTCATCCTCAATTGAAGACATCACATGGGAAAAATGCTTCAAGTCCATCAGCTCTGGTGTGGAGTTCCTCACTAGAGATATCTGCAGCTTCTCAGTTCCATTTGTAGCTACTGAAGAAATGGCTTAGTCCTTCCTCAGGTTTGGTACCTTGATTGCATGTGTCAGTACAAAAGCCAAGTAGAGGAAGAGACTCTGTGAAGCGTTCCAGGGAAAGGCTCTCTCCGGAGCACCCGTCACTTAGGAAAAAAGGATTTCAGCCTCATTTTTGGTTTTGGTTTTTTAATAGGTGATATAGTCCATAGCCTATTGCCCTGGAATAGTAAAATCTCTTAGAATCTCTAATCCAGCAATGACAAGGAAAAGGTTTCATCTACAGCAGCCATACAAGCACCAAGTTTTTGCTTTCAAGTCCCAACACCCATCAAGGAGTAAAGGCAGAGTTATGGGAGGCATCGCTCCCTCCCTCCCCCCCCACCATCAGCGTTTGCCTTGTACAAATAGACATTTTGGTCCAGGGCAGTGTGCCAGTTACAATAATTCTTTTGATTCTCCACCTTTCATTTACCTATGAATTATCCCACTTCCTAAGGGCTTGAGCCCATATAACATCAGATCAGTGGGTCTTAAGCACAGTAATACTAGGGTATGCCCTCCAGTTCATGAGCTGGGTTAAGGTATTTTTAAAAAAAAATAGGTTCAACATATTTAATTGATTCTGAATTAAGACAATAAATTTAGTGATGATGTGGAGAAAGGATGTCTCTTGTGATATGCAGAATTCTGAATGTATGACATAAAGTTTTACAAGAATATTCCCTATTAATAATAATTGACAATACATTTGTGTATTTCCCTTTGACATCCAGTTATAGCATTCTATCTACTTATAATCATTGCTTTTAAAAGAACTACTAACAAACTATTTTGAATGAGAATCCAAAGCTCTACTGTGCTTAATTTCCAGTTTCAGTCTATAACCCTCTGTGATGCTTTATCCAAAGCAGGTGGAGTTCCATAAAACAAACAGGATGGCATTCACTAAAGCTCAGACACTGGAAAATAATCCATTCCTGCTTTTGTCCTTGTCATTCACTGAATCACACTGTTACAGTAAATCTTAGTTAATCCAAGATTGGTTTAGAATATGTTTGGGCTGGCACACCATCATGAGAGTTCTTCTCCAGAATTCTCATCTCACACATGCTCCTAAAATATGGCCACTTTTGAAAGGATATCACAGTCTTACTAAAGGGCAAAGTTTTCAGGTGGACGACTGAGTATTTCTACAAAAACTGAGAGATCAATGGTCTCATTTAAACCCTCAGACACTAAAGTGTTGAGTTTTAAAATACCAAAATATTTTCTTTGCAATTTTATGTGTTTTTTACATCTTACGCCAAAATATGATTTTGTAACAACTTTTTTGTACACATGTCAAAAAAAAAAAAAAAGATTAAGTGACCAGATCAAGTGTGAGAACTGGAATATTACTCTCAGACTTATGCATTATCCCCTGGAGTACACTATCCAGTTGCCCCTCTTTTAATCAGCTATCTCATTGGTTGCAGGAACTGAGCTAGGAGGGAGCTTACAGTAACAATGGCACTTGATGTGGGATGCAGACTCCCACAGCTTTGATTGTTTTGGGGTCCTTTGAATAAGCAAGGACTCTGTAGCCATGCATTCATTGATCCCAAAAGCCAGCACTGAATTGCTTTGAACATCTTTTCATGGATGATCTTTAGAAAAAAATCAATGAGAAACTTTCAGTCCTAATGATCAGTTTATACTTTAAGGGTATCATCACCAGGAAATTGTCTAGTCTATTATTTTTCTAACGTTAGCTGTGGAATTTCTCGGGGACTATTGCCTTCATTAATTAAACTAAAGTTAATGAGCTGAATCCTTTCTGTGGTAACTCAAATGATGTCTATAGAGTAATATCAGGGATAAATTTGGTCCCAGGTTCCCACAACAGATCTAACTTCTCTGTATATTGCAAGTGTAGAACAAGAAAAACCAAGATAACATACTGAATGCATTTCTTAATAATAATTGTGCTTATTGAAAAAAGGGGCAAATTTTCAAATAGGTACGTGTAATTGAGCATACACTAACATGCCCAAATGGTAAATACACACATATTGGAAGTGGTCACTTATTTAATATCACTATCTAGTTGGATTTCAAACCCCTCCTCCTCCCCTTCACAGTTTGGGATGTTGAGATGCTGGTTTTTCTTTACCACATAAGTGAGCTAGGTGTCTGCTGGGAAATTCAGATACTGATTAAAGTTCAGTTTCCAGTCTTTGCCACTTTATTTAGTTGGTCAGATCCAGAGGTTTTGATACAATTGCAGGCCAATATATCTATTTCATGGGCCAAGTTCTATGGCTGTACTAGTCCCTTTGCACATCTTGAACTGTGGAAACTATCCACATTTTCACTTCCTCCCCCTCAAGCTCCCCCCGACCCCACACACAGCTAAAGATTTCCCCAGGAGGAAAAGAATCCAGTAAGTGTAGAGCTGGGGTAGCAGGCTCCTTACCTACCTCTTCCCCACAAACCAAACATAGCGGGCAGAGAGGAGACATGACAGGAATATGGTGTGTTCCTGCTCTACCTAGCTGGTGGCTGGTTCTTTCAGACTGCTGCTGTAATAGAAACAACCAGAGATCAGGGAGCATTAGCTTGCTTCCTGAAGGGCCCCCATCTACTGTGTCCATCAGAAGCTAGACGCCAAACAGGATCTGGGCATGACTATTTCCTCTTTCTATAGTTTTAAGCTAAATTTTTGTATGGCTTAATTGGGTGTAACCCTAGAACTATAGTGGAATTGAAACCAAATAAACCAGTATAGATTATGACTATGTTTGGGGAGGGAGTCACTTTAGAGGCTTGACGTTTTCTTTCAGTCAGTGATGAATATTTCCTGTGGCTATTTTACTACATTAACTCCATAACAACACAAGGAAGGCCATACTGGGCCAGACCAATGGTCTGTCTAGCCCAAGGTCCTCTCTTCCATGAGGACCCAGTGTCAAATACTTCAGATGGAATGACCAGAACAGAGGAATTTATCAGATTCCTGTCATCTAGTCACAGCTTCTGGCAGCCAGTGGTTTTGGGACACCTAGGCTATGTCTACACTGGCAATTTAAGTCGACTTAAGGAGGCTTAAGTTGACTTAAATTAAGCCACATCCACACTAGGCTTTCATTAAGTCGACTTAAGAAATTCCTTAAGTCGACTTAATGAAAGCTTAAGTCAACTTTATAACTAGCACTCCTTAGGTCGACTTAACCCTTAAGTCAACTCCTTAAGTCGACTTAAGGACGGTATGGACATGGAGTAACCCTTTAGTCAACTTTATTAAGTCAACTTAAGCGTGGTTAGGTTGACTTAACAAAGTGGACTAAGTCGACTTAAAGTTAAGTTAACTTTGTCCACTTTGTTAAATTGACTTTAATAAGGTCGACTTAAAGTCGAGCTTAAATCAAAAGTCGACCTAACTTTTTCTAGTGTAGACATAGCCCTAGAGCATGAGTTGTGTCCCTGACCACTTTGGCTAATAGGGACCTATCCCCCATGAATTTACTAATTTTTTTAATTCCTTATGTTTGTTTTAAACTTGCTACCTATTAATTTCATCGGGAAAGCCCTGGTTTTTGTGCTATGGGAAGGGGTAGAAAAACCACTTCCCCAGTCACTCTCTCCAAACCATTCATGATAGTATAGGCCTCTATAATATCCCCCTTTTGTCATCTCTTTTCTAAAATGAATAGTTTTTAATCTCTTTATATGGAAACTGTTCCATAATCCAAATCTCTTTGTTGTTGTTGCCCTTTTCTGTACCTTTTCCAATTCAAACATATCTTTTTTGAGATGGAGTGACCAAAAATACACAAAGCTAGCTCCCATCATTATAGTCTGGATTATTTTTTCCGGTGTGCATTTATTTGCATTTATCAATGTTTAATTTCATCTGCCATTTTTGTTGAACAGTCACCAAATTTTCTGAGATTCCTTTGTAACACTTACATTCTGCTTTTGAGTTAACTATCTTGAGTAATTCAGTATTGTCTTCAGACTTTGCCACCTCACTGTTTACCCCTTTTTCCAGATCATTTAGGAGTATGTTGAACAGCACAGGTCCCAGTACAGACCTTGCTATTTACCTCTCCCCATTCAGAAAACTGACCATTTGTTCCTACTCTTTATTTCCATCTTTTAACCCATGAGAGGACCTTCCCTCTTATCCCATGACTGCTTTTCAGAGCTTTTTGTGTGGGACCTTATCAGAGGCTTTCTAAAAATCCAAGTATAGTATATCAAATGTATCACTCTTGTCCACATGCATTTTGATACCCACAAAGACCAGATTGATGCTTCATGATTTTCCTTAACAAAAACCATGCTGAGTCCTCCCTAACATATCATATTTAGACAACAGAGTCCTGTGGCACTTTTAAAGACTAACAGATTTATTTATCGCATGAGCTTTCGTGGGAGAAAATCCCACTTCGTCAGACGCTTTGAAGAAAGCGTCTTCAAAGCGTCTGATGAAGTGGGATTTTCTCCCATGAAAGCTCATGCGATAAATAAATCTGTTAGTCTTTAAAAGTGCCACAGGACTCTGTTGTCTTTCTACAATAGACTAACACGGCTACCCCTTTGGAATTTGATATCATATTCAGGTATGTCTCTGATAACTCTGTTCCTTATTATAGTTTCAACATGTTTTCCTGGTGCTGAATGGTGTCCTCTTACTGACCAGGATCATCTCTGGAGCCTTTGTTTGAAATATTTGTATTGCATTAGTTATCCACCACAGAGGCTGATTTAAGCAATAGGTTACATACAACAGTTAGTAGTTCTGCAATTTCACATTTGAATTCCTGTAGAACTCTTGGGTGAATATCGTCTGGTCCTGGTGATTTATTACAGTTTAATTTATCAATATGTTCCAAAACCTTCCCTACTGATACCACTATTGTGGACAGTTCCTCAGATTTGTAATCTAAAAAGAATGGCTTCGAATGGGGAACCTCCATAATATCTTCTCTGGAGACCAGTGCAAAGAGCAATGAAGACCAGTGCAAAAAAATTCACAACTTCATTTCAACAGTCTCTTTTCTTCTTTGAGTGCTCCTTTAGCACCTTGATCATTCAGTGGCCCCACTGATTGTTAAGCAGACTTCCTGCTTCTGATTTAATTTTTTTTTTAATTGCTTTGCTAGTTGCTCTTCAAATTCTTTTTTAGCCTGCCCAATTATACTTTTTCATTTGACTTACCAGAATTTATGCTCCTTTCCATTTTTCCTCAATAGAATTTGATTTTTAGTTTTTAAAGGAAGCTTTTTTGTCTCTCACATCCTCTTTACTCTGCTGTTTAGCCGTGGTGGCATTTTTTTTTAGGTGCTTTTATAGGCTTTTTTACATATGCTTATATACATTTACTTTGAGTCTCTGTTATAGTGTTCTTAAACAGTTTCCATGCAGCTTGCAGGCATTTCACTTTTGTGAGTGTTCTTTTTAATTTCTGTCTAACTAGCTTCCTCATTTTTGTGTTGTCCCCCTCTTTGAAGTTAGATGTTACTGTGGTTGGTTTCTTTGGTATTTCAACCCACCTCCACGAGGATGTTAATTTAATTATATTATGGTCGCTAATACTAAGATGTTCTTTGACCATTTCCTGTGCTCCACTTAGGAGTAAATCAGGAACTGCATCTCCCCTTATGGGTTCCAGGGCTCCTTGCTGCAAGAAACAGTCATTTATGTTGTGAAGCAGTTTTTATCTCTGCATCTAGTCATGAGATTATATATACCCAATCAATATGGGGATAGTTGAAATCCCCCATTGTTATTGGATTTTCTGGTCTATGTAGCCTCTGTAATTTCCCCAAGAATTTCACTGTCACAATCACTATCTTGCTGAGTGCTGGTAATATATTCCTACTGCTATAGATTTATTGTTCAAGCATGGAATTTCTACCCATAGAGATTTTAAAATATAGTTTGATTCATTTAAGAATTGTACTTTGACACTGTTTTCTTTCACATATAGTGCCGTTCCTCCCATTCCTCTGCGTTCCTATATATGTACCCTGGTATCTAATATATATCATCATTCCAACAACTTTCTGTGATGTCTATTATGTCAATAACTTTAATACTAGGCACTCAAGTTCACCCATCTTATCATTTAGACTTATAGCATTTTTATACACACACTTACAGAATTTGTCGATATTTGTTGTCTGCCTTCATGTGATGTAACTGAATGGGATTCTTTTTTGACAGTTTCTTTTTAGTTCTTACCTGTAGTTTATCAATGTCTAGCCTCTCCTTTTTATTAGGATATCAAGTATCTACCTCTAATAAATCCTCCCCTAAGGATGCATCTGTCCAAACGGTGTCCTCCTCCATACCTGTTGGCTTTCCCCCAGCCCTTAGTTTAAAAACTCTGCTTTGAGCTTTTTAATTTTACATGCCAGCAGTCTGCTTCTGTTTTGGTTTAGGTGGAGTCCATCCTTCCTGTATAGACTCCATTTCCAAAAGGTTTCCCAGTTCCTAACAAACCTAAGCCCCTATCCCCAGTACCCATTGTCTCTTCCACGTATTGAGATCCTGCAGTCCTGTGTGTCTAACTGGCTCTGTTCTTGGAACTGGAAGCATGGAGGTCCTGCACTTGAATCTCTTACATAGCAGCCTAAATTTGTGCTCCAAGACCTTTCTCCTACCTTTCCTGTATCATTAGTACCTACATGTACCACAACCAATGGCTCCTCTCCAGAACTGCACATAAGTCTATCTCCATGTCTTGAGACATTTACAACTTTCGCACCTGGTAGAATCATAGAATCTTAGTGTTGGAAGAAACCTCTTAAGGTCATCTAGTCTAACCCCCTGCTAAAAGCAGGACCACTCCCCCTAAATCATCCCAGCTAGGGTTTTGTCTCACCATGCAGTTCTCCTGGTCATCACAAACCCAACTATTTATCAACACAAACAAGGAGTCCTATGGCACTTTTAAAAACTAACATTTATTTATCGCATGAGCTTTCCCATGAAAAGTGCCACAGGACTTTTTGATTATTTTGATAATCTAGACAAACATGGCTACACCTTTGGAACTTGCCAACTGTTTATATTTCTAATAGTCTGATTCCTCATTACTATTATCTGTCTCTTCTTAATAATTGAAGTCCTTTCCACTAAAGGGGTATCATCATCTGGAAGGAAGGTCCCAACTTAGGGATCATTCCTTCTGCTCCAGCTTGATGTCCTCCTTCCTTGAGACTTTCATTCTCCTCAATAGCACAAAAGCTGTCAAACCAGCAGGAGCATCACTTTACTGTGTTCCTGGCAATATCTGCTCTGTACCTTTCTGTCTTCCTTTGCTAATCCTATTCAGGGACTCATCAGACCACATACCTGCTCTTTGAGGGCCTTAAGTGGCTTGCCTCTCAAGACAGTATATGTTGCATTCAGTACAATAAATTGAATAGCCTCTGCTCTGCTACTGGACCTCTGCCTGCATTATTTTTGCTCTTGCATGGGTTTTTAGTGGAAGCTTTTTTTGTTGTTGTTTTTTGGGAGGAAGATTATTGGCCTACGTTTAGAGGAGGTGTATTAGGTGTATCAAAACTCCCACCCAGTGACATGCATTGGTGTTTGTGGTTAAAATTGGAAATATTTGACACATATATTTGTGCATAAAATCTTTACTTTCAGCCATATGGCTTTAAAGCAATAATAATAGAAATCTATGACAATGTTACAATTGCACGTAAAAAAAAAAAACCAAACAAAAAAAACCCCTTATCTTATCAAAATCAAATTTAAGGTTAACTGTTGTCTGAGCAAACCTCTCTTTTAAATTAACTTTATTTTAATCCCACAGCACATATTCCTCCTTCATATCCACTTATGTTGATTCCATTGAAATCAAGTAATTAGAGGCTTTCCATCATCTTCCTTTGGACACACAACAAATATCAAATTAGTACAAGTTTAAATACTGTATCACTTACACTTCCTTCTGTGTCTCTTGTAATGTATGGCATTTCACCAATACATTTTATTCCCAGGGCTAAATTTGGCCCATTGGGATTTATATTGTCCACCAGAATACCATTAACTCATATCGCACCTATCTCTACTGTACTATCAAATTCATTATTAAATTCACTATCTGATCCACTATCAGACATGCACTCTCCAAGTTTAAAATTTCTGAGGTACAACTTTATTTTTAAATCTCCTCCTGACACAAGAAAAATTCATGCTCTCCAAAGTGAGGACTATGAAGTTCAGTGTTAAAGTTCCAGCTCCTGAATTGGGTGATCCAACAACACCAAATCCAAGCACTGGCTTTGTTTATTTTAGGGGCATAAATGTTGAATCATCTGCACTACACTACTTGCCAGCTCTGATCTTGTGGACCACAGAGGATTGAATCTTGCAAGAATCCTGCTGTATGAGGTGTCAATCTGCTGCCAGTTAAAATGAGCTGAGCCAGCTAGAAGAATGGAAAAGATGGTTCAACTGTACACATGTATGCATCACATGTATGTTCATGAATGAAAGCCAAGCTAGTTGGTATAATACCATAGCTCACCAGCCTTCACTGAGTTCCTTTATAACACACCTCTTATTGGGTACGTCTACACTTGAAAATTAAGTCAACTTAAGCTTAATTACCCCACGTCTACACTACAGTTTCCTTAAGTCGACTTAAGGAGCTGCTTAAGTCGACTTAAGGAACTTCAAAGTTGACTTTATAACACCTGGTATAAACTCGACTTTGAGGCTTAAGTCGACTATTTAAGTCGATTTAAGCCAGTGTAGACGAGGGGTAGCCCTAAGTCGACTTAGTCGTCTTAGGGCATGGGTCCCTTCTTGCCGGGACCACTCAGGTCCCGGCAAGAAGGGATTGCGGGTCTTCCTTCTCGCCAGGACCTGTCCTGGCGAGAAGAAAGCCCTGCGGTCCCGGTGAGAAGGGAGCCCCGAGGTCCCTTCTTGCCGGGATCCCCGCTCCAGCTGCCCACTGCTGAGCAGCTGGAGCGCAGGACTCCAGGTCTTCCTCCTGGCCCAGACCACTTGGGTCCGGGGAATTTGTCCCCGGGACCCGAGTGGTTCAGGCTAGGAGGGTTCCCTTCTGCCCGGGATGTTGGAAGTCCCGAGCAGAAGGGAGCTGAGTGGTCCGGGGCAGAAGGGAGCTCCTCGCTCCCTTCTCCCCCGGACCACTCAGGGGCTTGCTGTGGGGCTGGCTCTCCCTGGACCAAACAAGTCGACTTAGAGAGTCCAGTGTGGACTCTCTAAGTCAACTTAATAAGGTCAACTTATAGTCGACTTATTAAAGTCGACTTTTTTAAGTCGACCTTAATTCCCCAGTGTAGACATAGCCATTCAGAGATGCAAAATGTTATATTTTCTCTTGGATACTGTTGGAGCTGTCCTAAAGTAATATTGCAGGTTTGGTTCTGTTTTACAAAATGGACGTAACATTAATATAATGAAATTAAGTTAGGATAAGATAGAACATTTTTATAGTCACTCAAGTCTTTCCTGATGGTCACTAGAGAGAATGCTGATGAATCCAGACATGAGTTTTGTAGTATGTTTGTAAGAATCTTCTGGCCTTAAACTAAAGAGCATTTTATGTAGTCTACATATACCTTTTATTTCTCTTGTATACTTTTACAAATTAGGTTTTCAAATAACAAAATTTCATTTTATTTTGCTTCATGTTATCATGTTGGTATTAAATTGAAGGTTTGTCTATTTGTAATGCTATGGGGACTCCTGCCATCAATCAACCTACATATAATATTGGAGAGGAAATTAGAATGTAGCATATTAGATGTAGTCTGGTTTAGCTCAAGTATCTATGTTCTCATAAAATAAATATCTCTCAGACCATACATTTGTAAAGGCTAACTTTATGGCCAGCTGCAGAGTATGAATAAAAACCACATAAGCCAGTCAAAACTCAATAGAAGTGTCACATGGCTAGCCAGAAATTGACAGCCTAATCCAGGCACCTATTAAAACCCAGCTAAAATTATAATACAGCATAATAACATCACTGACAAAACCTACTGATTTCTATATAACCTCACAACAATTCCTGCAACAATAAGGCAGTGATGATGAATAGTGCCCATCGCCTTGGTTTGTCAATCTTCAAATAAGTGATACATGTTCTGTCTGTTCTAAAAAAAAAATCAAAAATATTCCTAAAAATAGATATCAGTAGCTGCTGTCAGCATCGTTTAATGCATAGTCATCTTATATTTTCTTGATGTTGCTTTAATTTCTTTTTGTTCAAAAGCGAGATACAAATGCAAATCTGTTAATGGCAATTACAAGGTTCAAATTAGGGATATGATGACTGGGATCAATGCAGCAATGCATTAAGCACTTGCTTGACTTTAAGCATCTGGGCAGTCTTATTGTCTTCAATGGGATTACAAATAAGACTAAAGTTAAGCACAAAAATAAGTGCTTTGCTGAACTGGACCTTCTGGATGCTCTTTACTCCAGCCTGCCTATGCCCCTGGTCCTGTCCTGATACCCAGAATTCCACCTCGTAACTGACAGAAACAGAGATGCAAATAAGTTATCCACTGATTCCTAGGCATCATCAGGCATTGTCACATCCCTTGTTAAAACACTGTCTTGTATATAACATGTCAACCAAAGTGAAGATAAAGGAAATCTTTATCGTTAGAAGCAATCCTTCAAATCATGAAAAATACCATATTTTAAAAGATATGTAGCTTTTCCTTTAAACAGAAAGCAGCTTTTCCATATTTGACCATTCCTTCTAATTCAGTGCACAAATGTATCTCTGTTAATGTCAGGGAATACTTCTATTTCAGCAATATCACCCTTCTTGCCTTTGCTGTTGCCTTTCAAAGAAATTATCTCTGGTTTGTTTATTCCTTGCAATTTATCAGCGATCCCTAAAATCAGGATATTCTGGTGAATGTCACCTTTCTGAATCATACCTGTTCTGTTTACTGCATCAATTCTGGATTTATATGCTCTAGGGCGAACCCCACCTCCCGCTTTATTATGCATGAATTTGATTTTACACTTTTTCCCATAGTTCCAGCAATTGTGGTTCTCCTTTCCAGGGACTCTTACATGTCCAGTACACTATGGTCTAACTTCAGCCTTCTGTTGGATATGTTTGACTACAAAGTTTAGTGCGGCTTTAAGTCTTTAAGAATCCTTTGGCCCATTAGGAATATCACTATTATTGGCATTGGTTTTATATCTGAATTGGCAAATTCTATCCGTAGGTGTCACTGGGTGCTATGTAAGTGCATCTGTGGGCAGATTTGACTCAAAGTATTCCTTAGGTTATTCATCACATATTTGATAGTTGATCAGAGAAAAGTCTATAGTGATGATGTTGTCTCTTAAGTGCTACAAGAATATGTAGATCCAGTAGAAAAGGTTACTTAGGTGACGTATGTTGGTTGATGTCAATTAACAGACTCAAAATGCAACCTAAATGCACAGGTCTCCAGTATTGACTTTCTTCCGAATTGAAGAAATCTTTAAACTGCCAGTGGGAAAATAAATACTTTTAATGGAAAAAACTGCAAATAAATATGATTTCCTCATATCATCTATTCTTTAATTCTACATTTTTGAAAACTATGTTGTCTCAAATAGTTTCCTTTTTGTGGTAAAATATGGATTGAAATTCAGCTTTTTGAACCCTACTATCCATGCATTTCTTCTGTACTTTGCGATGAACAGAAATAATTTGCATTATGCAATTTTAAATGGTCCTAAATCTTCTGTGAATCATATTTTAAAGTGTCATAAATACAAATTGCATGGCAATCTATCCAGTAAATATTCTTAGTATGCATTTTAATTGTTGCCTAAAAACTTCCAGGTCTTTTTTCCCCTTCTTTCCATTTTCTAACTGCACTTTCAAGGTTTGTTAACCTAAAATGTACCTTTCTTTTCACCATATAACTGTTCGCGAATTTCAGGTAATGTTATTTCTACAAGGGTCTTGTTTCAGTTAATTCACTGCTTCAAAAAACAAAAATATCAGTGCCTATAACTCAGCACTTGTGAGCAACCCTACAATAATAAATCAGTGTACATATGTGTGATGGAGGGAAAATATTTTTGATAAAAGAACAGATGTGACACTCATTTCTTAGAGATTATTCTTAAGTGTAAAATGAAAAAAGGTAGTTTAAAAATTATAGAAAATAATTTATTAGCTTCTTTTTAAGCTAAAATAAATAATAATTAAGAAAAACAAAATAAGTGAACTTCCACACAGTTATGAACATAGAAGGTGTGATATAGATCAACAGAGAAATTTACGGCATTAGAATTATAGCTCACTCTATTTGAATATTCCTGTATCAATGGATTTCAGAAGTAAAAATGGTCTGAATTACTCTATGAACTACCATAGGCAACACAGTGAATTTTAACTTTTCAGTTATTGTAATTAGGAGTGCAGAAAACTGGGAAAGTTTGTCTGTAAGATTTGGCAATGCCAAATTTGTCTACCCTGTGCTCTGTTGATACAGGATATCTTGGGACAGCTGCACTCTCTTACTCCTTGTGTGCAATATTTGTATAGTGGCAAAATGGCACAATGCAAATTACTATTTATATACCAGGAGAGCCCAAACACCTCAATGAGGATCAGCATCCTTGTCGGCATTATAAAAATTCAAAGATGTGAGTTCTGCCCCTAAGAATTTTTGTGTTTTAATTCAGTTCAGCAGACTAAAATGCTGCTGGTATGTACTATATATTTTCACCAGCTAAGTGCAGTATAGTTGACAGTGCTCTGCAAACCATGCCTGGTTGGACATTTACAGTGAACACTGAAGTGGAGCTCAGATCTTCTTACTCCAGTAGCACAATCTATCACCACTTGAGCTATAATCAAAATTCTCTTTTTATTAGTACTATAGGGTCTGAGACACAGAATCAGTTCTGATTCTGCTTAGTAGAGAAAGGGAACACACACATACAATTCACTACTTTTCCATCCAAACCATTTTATATTTATCAATACTGAATCATTCTTTTACAACAGAAAGGTGAAAGGAGTGTGATCTTAAAGCTGCTTTTAAATGAACTTTCTTCCCCTCTTATTTGCTTTTCCTTTTACCTAATTTCTAATACCTCCAGCCTAAAAAGCAATATTCAAAGTTATTTATTAAAAGGAACATTACAAAAATTAGGCAGCACCTTTTAAAGCATTGTAGCTGTGTTAAAGTTCCAGTTGCCTGTTTTCCAGGGGTTTCTAGCTCGGTTATAAAACTTGACTATATATTTAACATTAAAGTGTCTAGTGCAAATGCACAGTAATTACCTTTCATAAAACTCTTAGCATGCCTAGCTCTAAGACACCTTTCACAAATTGTCTAATTTCCTCTGTACATGATAGGCTGCAGCAACTCCCTTAGAGCTGTCACAGTCTATTAGGTAAACAATGTTCACTTTAAATACTTCTTAAGTGGGGTATTTATTGTGCAGTAAACCACAGTGACTCAGCCTGGACATATATATTTGTTATTCCTTAACTATAATAAATAAAGATATATAACTTAATTTTGAGATTGTGGTACAAAACCAATAGGAATTTGGAAATTCAAAACCCACATACAAATACTATTATTAGCTGATTTGCAGTTGTCTGTTTTGTTAACACAGGGTGTGTGTTAAGACTGGAACTGGGCCAGCATTAATATAAAGTTAAAGATCATATACTCACATCACCTTTTTAATGAGTGCATCTGGTCCCCTGTGCCCTTGAATTCACCCACTAAGGGCTACATTTTGCCCTTCAATGCAAACTCAGAACTTTCAGTCATCTGAGGACAGGGTGTAGCGCTCCACTATTTTTATTGCTCTTTCACTGTAACAACAGTATCAGCATTCCCACGGAAGAATGTGCATCTGGAGCCATACAGCTCAACTTCAGCTCCTGAGCAAAGCCAAAGGATTGCATCTTATTAGAAGCATTCACTTTCAGTAGCACCAGTTTCAGTAGATGAAGATGTTTCCAGCATTTAAAAATTCCATGAAGTCTGAGAAACAAACAGAGTCTTGTGGCACTTTTAAAGACTAACAGATTTATTTATCGCATGAGCTTTCGTGGGAGAAAATCAGGTCAGGCTGTAACAGCAAATCAAAATAGATGTTAGGATTCAAACACTGGGGAATACCACATAGAGGAAGGTGAGGTCAAATCACCTGTTGTAATAAGAGAAAAATCCGTAGTCCCTGTTCAACCGCAAGGCAATTGAGTCAAATTTGCCTATAAATTTGAGTTCCGCAGTTTCTCTTTGAAGCTGAAACTTGGGGGTTGTAGGTGGTGACCAATGGCGTTCTGTTGGTTTTTTTTTCTTGGGTTTCTCCTGTAGCAGTTGACTTATGGGTACCCATCTGGCTCTGTCAATCTGTTTCTTCACTACTGCAGGTGGGTACTGTAGTTTTAAGAATGCTTGATAGAGATCCTGAAAGTATCTGTCTCTGTCCCAAGGATCGGAGCAAATGTGGTTATATCTTAGGGCTTGACTGTAGACAGTGGATCGTGTGGTGTGTTTTAGATGAGAGCTCGAGGGATGTAGGTAACTATAGCGATCAGTAGGTTTTCAGTATAGGATGGTCTTTATGTGCCCATCACTAATCTTCACTGTAGTGTCCAGAAAGTGGATCTCCTGTGTGGAGTGTTCCAGGCTAAGTTTGATTGTGGAGTGGAAATTGTTGAAATCTCTATGGAAATTTTCAAGGGCATCCTTACCGTGGGTCCAGATGATGAAGATGTCATCAATATAGCATAAGTAAAGTAGAGGTGCTTTGGGATGAGATGTGAGGAAGTGTTGTTCTAAGTCGGCCATAAAGATTTTGGCATATTGTGGGACCATGCGGGTACCCATAGCAGTGCCACTAACTTGAAGGTATAAATTATCTTCAAATCTGAAATGGTTGTGGGTGAGTACAAAGTCACAAAATTCAGCCACAAGTGTTGCTGTGGCATCATCTTGGATAGTTCTTCTAATGGCTTGTAATCCATCTTTGTGTGGGATGTTGGTGTAAGGAGCCTCTATGTCCATAGTGGCCAGGATGGTATTTTCTGGAAGTTCACCAATGGATTGGATTTTTCTCAGGAAATCCGAAGTGTCTCTCAGATAGCTAGGTGTGTTGATAGCATAGGGTCTGAGGAGAGAGTCCACATAACCAGATAATCTTGCTGTAAGCATACCAATGGCTGAGATAAGGACTCCATCCACAGTGGGATGATGCTGAATATTCATGTTCTTTTCTGCATTCATCTCCAATGGTTAAGTTGAAGAGCAGGGAAAAACTAGAAAGGGGGAAATACAAATGGAGATAAGATGCCCGAAAGTAGGAAAGAAAGTGAAGGTAATTGAGATAAGGAATAAATGAAAGAAAGGGAGAAGGGAATAAAAAAAGATGGAGATCTGTAGTTGAAGAGAAAAGAGAGTTGCAAGGAGAAATAGAAAAGTATTAAATTAAAAGAATGAAAAAGAGAGAAGATCATAAATGTGGAAAAATAAGAAACATATAGTAATTTAAGGTTACCAAACGAATGTTTCATTTGTGCATGTCCCTACATTGTGGTGTTGACACAACCTTGATGGAGAGATTAGGGCGTCCACAGACCTAAAGTGAGGTTGTGAAGCCATGGTAAAGGACAGCTTGGTGTTCACTCAGGGAAAAGGGAAAGGACTGAGATCAGAACATTGATTATTCTTTTTCTGCCCCTTCATGCATTTTATAAATCTTACGAGCAGGAGGGACCATTATAACATTCTAGACTGACGTCCTGCATGCCCCATGGTCAGTTCATAACTATTCTGTCATCGCTATGGAATCACTTATCAAAATTCCATTGTATAATTCTAAACTATTTCACACTTAGACACCTTTTTATGAATAAAACCCTTCAAGTGAAGCTATGAAATACATTTAATACATATTTCATCCAAGATCATTTATTTAATCCATGCATAGGCAATTTTGTTTGAATATTAGATCCTACTAGAGGTGGAAAAGATTTAATAGACCATTGAATTCACTTCCAAGGAAGGGAGGAAGAATTTCAGCTGCTGCTATATTTGATCTTAGGAAAAAATAAAATTAAGAGTTTTTTAAATAGTACTATATTTTTAAATATTGCTAAAATAGATTTGTGTTTTTAAATATATGTTTATATCCAATAGATATGATAACTCTGTTGCAATCTTGTAGATATCTGTAATGGTGGCCACATTCTTCTAGTGTAGTAGGAACCATTTGGAAGTTAGTCTTGAAATGTATGTGGAAATCATTATGGATCTTGTAAGCTTCTCTCTGTAGTATTTTGTATGGAATTGTCAATACAACTGTAACATTTTAGAAGACAAGGAAAGGCATACAGGGCTTTTCTCTTTCAGATATAACTTACTATATAACTGGATCAGTGAAAGTAAGGAAAATATGTAGAAGAGATCATTTTCATATTGGATGTAGGATCTTTAGCTCATCTCACAACACATAAAGGCTGAGTGAGCTGTCATAGTGCTGTGATTCATAATCAGTATTTGAAAAAATAAGTGAATAAAGATGTTCTGCTGTTACTAAATTGAACTGCAGATGACTTCAGGCATTGAGCTTTTATTAGCAAAGTTGGCTATGGTTATATATAGGGCATTAGAGAATATTTGCCTTTACTTCTTTTTTCTCTTCTGCGTTGCTGAGCATGTGTATTTGAAGTTCATTTCAGGAGTAGTTTTAGTTGTCTCCAGACCACATTGCCTAGCTGTGACACAATGAGGTACTAGCCATGTGTTTGTTTCAGGTTCAGGCTACTTCTTTCATACTTCAAACAACATAGGAGGACCTCAGAAACAGAGCAGGGTAGCCATTAGTTCTGTTCAATATTTTCATCAGTTATTTAGATGACGGGATAAAGAGTATACTTATAAAGTTTGCCAGTGATACCAGGCTGGGAAGGGGTTGCAAGTGCTTTGGAGGATAGGATCACAATTCAAAATGATTTGGACAACCTGGTGAAATAGTCTAAGGTAAATAGAATGAAATTCAATAAAGACAAGTGCCAAGTACTCCACTTAGGAAAGAACAATCCATTGCACACATACAAAATGGGCAATGGCTACCTAGGAAGGAGTACTGCCGAAAGAGATCCGGGTGTCATAGTAGACCACAAGCTAAATATGAGTCAACAGTGTAACACTGTTGGAAAAAAAGCAAACGCCATTCTGGGATGTATTATAAGTAAGACACAAGAAGTAATTCTTCTGCTCTACTCTGTGCTGATTAAGCCTCAGCTGGAGCATTGTGTCCAGTTCTGGGTGCCTTATTTCAGGAAAGATGTGGATAAATTGAGGAAGTCCAGAGAAGAATGAATGATTAAAGGTCTGGAATACTTTATTTATGAGGGAAGATTGAAAGAGCTGGGTTTGTTCAGTCTGGAAAAGAAGAGACTGAGAGGGGACATAATTACAGTTTTCAAGTACCTAAAAGGTTGTTACAAGGAAGAGAGAAAAAAATTGTTCTCCTTAATCCGCCAATGATAGGACAAGAAGCAATGGGCTTAAATTACGTGAAGGAAGGTTTAGGTTGAACATTAGGAAAAAATTCCTAACTCTCAGGGTGATTAACCACTGAAATAAGTTGCAAGTTTTTAAGAGCAGGTTAGTCAAACACCTGTCACGAATGGCTTAGGAGGGTACTTGGTCCTGCCATGAGTGCAGGGGGCTGGACTCGATGACTTGTCATGGTTCCTTCCAGATTCTATGAATACTTGGTGAAAGGAAGAAACTTGTGTGGCTCTCCTGTGGCAGCAGGAGTGGAGCTGCGGAATTCCATGAGGAACTGATTCAGCTTTCATTTTGCAAGTAGGCTAGTTCCCAGTAGGAACACATCATTCCGATTGATTCCTCAGGACTCTTAGAAACACATGGCAGATCACTGTTGGCGGAGAAGTCATCTGTGACCTCGTGAGGTCCCTCCCATTCTGTAAGTTTCCCATCTTCAAAGCGTCTGACAAAGTGGGATTTTCTCCCATGAAAGCTCATGCGATAAGTAAATCTGTTAGTCTTTAAAAGTGCCACAGGACTCTGTTGTTTTTCTGCAAATAGACTAACACGGCTACCACCTTGGAAACTTGAGTTCAGATTCAGTTATCCTAACATGAAAGTGATTATATTGATATAGGTTTTTTCCATAAATTCACCTTGCCGTTGACTGTGCCCAGAGCATTGATAGACAATAACAGAGCTGAGATTACAAGTCAGGAGTTCCAAGTTCTCAGTCCCTTGGCCACACTTTTAAGCAAATGGTACGTGCTAAAAATTTTCCAAGGTGAGAGGATGAAAATAAGGCAACCTGTGGCAGCAGTATTAGGTGTCTCCTAAAAGACGTGCTGAGAGTTTTAAATATCTTTCTTGATTATGGCATTTTAAGAAGGTACAATATGGAAAGGAAATAAAAGCCCCAATATCCAAATGAGAAAACAGTGGAACCCTCTGCAAAAATCCAGATGGAATCTTCCACTTGGATTCTGAGCTGTTGTCAGTATAACCAGACAGACGTTGTGCAGAGCAGTTGGAAGGAATTCTACTTTCTCTCATTCCTTCTTCCTCACTATGATACTCACAACATATGCGAAGCTCGGCTCAACAATTCCCTTCCAGACCAGTCTGCTTTCCCCTCAACACTGGTATAAACAGCAAGGCAGAGGCATCCAGATGAGAATTTCCATGCTCACACTCTGTCTATCTGTAAGGTTTTTCCCTTCTGTTTTCCAACAGGCTGTATGTGATCTGTTTGGCATACTGGTGACACCTGTGTTATTGTCTTAGAACATGACAGGGGGTGTAACACACTTTTTATTCTTCTGTTCTTGCACATAAAACCTGTGGAGACAGGAATGTGGTGTCTTGTGGCTGCAGGATTTGGGTGGACACACCAAAGTATGCAGGTCCTGACACTAGCCTCTGTTAAGGGAATGAGTTAATTGTTTAATACATTGACATAAATCAGAGCAGAATTTGTCCCTTTTTCATGAAATGCTCTAATTGACATGATCTCAATTTTTCTTCCACATCTATATTTTCCCCGATTTATGTTAGAAATTCCAAGACATCGAACAAAGAAACAAAGTTTGTATTTCCAAAGAAAAATAAAGGAGGGAGGGAAAGGTGCAAACAGCCCTGACAGCTGTACTCTGTGGTGCAATAAATTAAGGCTTTTTACTTGCTCTTCTCAGGGATGTGTTTAGTCTAGATTCCCTTGATTTATATATCTTTTTTGGCTGGGTTGTATTTTTTTATGCAGATTTTCAATGATTTCATTCAAGTTCATGTTTGCCTAGGATGAGAAAATGGTTTGAGACAAATGGGAGTGAATTTAATCCCGAAAATATTTTCCTTCTCAAATCTTTATTTACATGCTTAGCCTTGAAAGGCATTGCCTGTTATGGGCTTTTTAAAAAAATAGAAATAGATGAGGCTTGGAATTGGATTGGGAAATCATCTTTATTTTTCCTCCCACAGAAGTGGCAGTGCATTGAGGATTCTTCTGGCAAGCTTCGAATTCACAAGTGTAAGGGATCCAGTGACATGCTCACCATTAGAAAGAGGACTCGAAGCATACATGCCCAGGGATACAGCAGTAAAGACAAAGAATGCACCTGTGGAGATGCTGATGACCGAACCAGCAGGACACAGAAAAAAAATCAAAGGCAGTTCATGAGAAACCCCAGTGCTCAAAGTAGGTGATCTCAGGTCTCCTAGGGTATGTCTACACTGGCAATTTAGGTCAACTTAAGTAGCCTTAAATTTACTTAATTTACTCCCCATCCACACTAGACTTCCATTAAGTTGACTTAAGAAGTTCCTTAACTCCTTAGGTCGACTTAAGCACAGTGTGGACATGGATTAATCCTTAAGTCAACTTTATTAAGTCGACTTAAGAGCAGTGAAGTCGACTTACTAAGTCTACATTCAAGGTAACCACTTTGTTAAGTCGACTTAATAAGGTCAACTTTAGGTCGACTTAAAATCAACCTTATCAAGTCAACTTAACTTTTTCTAGTGGAGACTTAGCCCTAGACACTCAGGAAAGGGGGTGTTGGGTTAATAGAACTGAGTTTTACTAGCAAGGAATTATTTTCACCTGGAAATATGATGAATGCACATGTAGTTAGTACTTTGTAGTTAGTAATTAAATAATTATTGCTTTTTTAAAAAAAAAGTCGAAACATTCCAGAACATTATCAGAGTAAGCAATGTTATTTAGGCCAGTTTGTAGCAATGATAATGTTTTGGTGCCACCTATTGTAGGGTTGGAAATAAAACCTGCAGAGTAAATTATAAAATCTATGGAGTTGCTACAGATTTAGTAGCCTGAGCAAGCATTTTCTTTCTTCATTAATATTCAGTTACTATGTTGTTCAGATATTTGCAGTGGACTTTTTGTGGGGTTTTTGTTGTTTTTTCAGACCATAAAGTATTAAGATTGCTATGAAAGTGAAAGCCTACTTCGCTGCAGTTTTCAAGTGCCAGTGAAACAGCCTTCTTCTAACTTAACGAGTTAGAATCTAGTGCCCTCTTGTGGAATGTGATGTAAAAGGAAACTGCCATGAGGTTTTAAAATACCAGTGCTTAATTTTCTGTATTAAGGACAGAGAAAGCATAACTACTTTTAAAAAGCAAGTGTAAATTAACGTAAGAATATAAGAATGGTCATACTGAGTCATACCAATGGCCCATCTAGGCACGTATCCTGTCTTTCAACAGTGGCAAATGCCAGATGCTTCAAAGAACATGAACAGAATAGGGCAATTATCAAGTGACCTATCCCCTGTCATCCAGTCCCTACATCTGGTAGTCAGGGGTTTAAGAACACTTAGAATATGGGGGTGCAACCTCGATCATCTTGACTAATAAAGTGTAGGTCCATCAATGTGATCAATTTAACTAATTCTTTTTTTTAATTCAGTTATAGTTTTTGGCCTTCACAATACCCCAGGAACAAATTCCACAGATTGTCTATGTGTTATGTGAAGCACTTTTTTTTGGTTCAGGGTTTTTTTTGTTTTGTTTTAAACCTTCTATCTATTAATTTCATTGAGAGACCACTAGTTCTTATGTTATGGAACAGTTAAATAATGCTTAATTAATCACTTTCTCCACACCATTCATGATTTTATAAACATCTATCATCTCCCTCCACCCCTGCGGTCATCTCTTGTCTAAGCTAAATAGTCCCAGACTTTTTAATCATATGGAGCTGTTCCATACCTCTCTAATCATTGTTTGTTGTACTACTATATACCTTTTCCAATTCTAATACATCTTTTTTTAGGTGGGGTGACTAGAATAGCTTACACTATTCAATGTGTGGGCATACCATGTATTTATATAGAGGCATTATGATATTTACTGTCTTTTTATCTATTCCATTCCTAATGGTTCCTGACATTCTATTAGCTTTTCTGACTGCTACTACAAATCAGATGTCTGTTTACAGAGAACTTTCCACAATGATTCCAAGATCTCTTTCTTGAGTGGCAACAGCTAATTTAGAGCCCATTATTTTGGATGTACAGTTGGGATTGAGTTTTCCATATGCATTACTTTACATTTATCAACACTGAATTTCATCTGCCATTTTATTATCCCATCTCTCAGTTTGTGAGATCCCTTTATAACTTTTCTCAGTTAGTTTTGGACTTAACTATTTTGTGTAATTTTGTAACTGCAAATTTTGCCACTTCAGTGCTTACCCCTTTTCCAAATCATTTAGGAAAATGTTGAGCAACACCAGTTCCAATACAGATCCCTAGAGGTCACCCCTATTTCCTCTCTCCATTCTGAAAACTAACCACTTATTCTTACCATTTGTTTCTTGTCTTTTAACTGGTCCATAAGAAGACTTTCGTGCTTAGTTTGTTTAAGAGCTTTTGATGAGGGACCTTGTCAGTGGTTAAAGTATAATTTGATGGGCCCCAGAACCTTCCTAATCTCCGGGCCCCCTTCCCGTATTATCTGGGCCCCCTTCATGCATGTGTGGGCCCGAGCCCAGGTAGGCATTTGCAACCACTTCTCAGTACCACATGCATCAGTTATCGCTCCCTAAAAATATTTATAATTTTATATGGCATTTATCTCTATAGCAATTATTGTCACACTCTAGCAAACACTGCATAACACAAGACCATCAGATCACCCCCTCCCCTGCCTCATTAACTCAAGTATGATGATGAAAGCTCAAGCAATAAATACATTTGTTAGTCTTTAAAAGTGCCACAGGACTCCTTGTTTGTTTTGCTGAACTAGACTAACACGGCTACCCATTTGGAACTTATCTACCATATGGTTTCCACTGGTCTTATCCCTGATGGAAACTTTCCTAAAAAATGATAACATACACAAAGCTATAATGAAGACTTCAAGAGTATATGACTTCTGTAGCATTGCCAATAGCTTGGGTGCTGGCTGAAGAACTTGGAAATATGTTATTTATACATAGATAGAAAAGGAAAGATGGCATTAAAATCACCATGACTTGTGATTGATAAAATCAGGCCTCACTTTTCCATAGCACCTTCTATCTGAAAAGCTGAAATCAGTTTACAAGGGATAATGAACCAAGCTTTGTACCACTCCTAAAGCAGTGGTTCTCAAACTTTTTCCATTGGCGATCCCTTTCACATAGCCAGCTTCCAAGTGTGGTCCCCTGCCAAATTAAAAATACATTTTTTCTAGGCAACACTATTTTAAATGCTAAATTTTAAATGCAAATTTTAAATACAAAACAAACTGCTTGAGCCTCACCAACTCTTTCCTCACAAATGAAGCACAGCCTCAAATCCACATCACCCCAACCTCCTCCACACCTCCCCAGGCCCCTCCATCCCTAGCCCCCACTCCAGTCCCCCAATCTCCTCCATCCCTCCCCAGCCCCCCACCCAGTCCCCACTCCAGCTGTCCATAGTCCCCTCCACTGCTACCAAAGCCCCACCAGCCCCCCATATGGACCCTTTGCTCCAGCCATCCATAGTCCCCTCCACCACTACCCAGCCCCCAGCAAGCCCCCCATCCTGACCCCTTGCTCCAGCCATCCATAGTCCCTTCCACCACTACCCAGCCCCCAGCAAGCCCCCCATCCTGACCCCTTGCTCCAGTCATCCATAGACCCCTCCACAGCTACCCAGCCCCCCACCGACTCCTTGATCCAGCGACTCATGAGTCCCATTCCCACCTCCAGTCTCCGCATTGCTCCTTACCTTAACATCTACCTACAAAGGCCCGGGACCAGCCTGAGGCGGCAGAGCATGGCAGCCGGCAGAGGAGCCGGATCAAGCCATGCTGCCAGCAGCCACCGCCCTCTGCTCCCACCACCGCCGCCACATGCAGGCAGCGTGGCCGGATAAGGCCCAAGGGGCCCCTTCCTCTGCCCCCCGCAACCCGTTTCCCGGCTCCTCTGCCCTTTTCCCGGCTCCACTGCCCACCGCTTCCCCCCAGCCCCTTCTCAACCCCCTTACCTGGCTGGAGACTCAGAGCTGCAGGGATGGCCATCAGAGCCGCTCCTGGGCCGGGCCAGGCCACTCCCGCCCTGAGCACGCTCTGTCTGAGCATGCACAGGGCGGGAGATTTGAACTTCCCCAGCCTGGCTGCAGCAGGAGTCTGCGGCTTTGCTGGGGGAGCTCCTGGGCGGAACGCAGTGTTCCACCTGGGTTTTCTATTTTTAGGGGCCCCGGAATGCTGGCCCCTAAAAATTGGGGGCCCCGGAACAGCGTTCCGGTGTGTTCCCCCTTACTTTAACCTCTGGACCTTGTCAAAGGCTTTGTGAAAATCCAACTACACTGTATCCAGAAGGTCACCCTTTTCTACATGTTGGTTTGACCCCTCAAAGAATTCTAACAGATTGGTGAGGTATGATTTCTTTTTTACAAATGCCAGGCAAAGGAAAGGGCTTTACAAATATATATGTCCTGTTTCTTCATTGGGACAGGCATTTTTCCTCAAATGCTGAAACTTCTCAGGTTTGATGGGGTTTTTCTACAAAAATGGCATTACATCTTTTTTTTAAAAATAAAGTTTTCCTATTCTACTGGGCCCAGACAATGTTGTTGATTACATGAAATTCATACCAAAATTTTATAAAAATTACAAGAGGTTACACATGAAATTGCAGAAATATTATGATAATATAGTGTATTATTTAAGTTATAGTCTGTGATATAATTAAAGCTGCAAGGTTCTTCAGAGGGCAGAAGTTACAGTAGTGCATTCAGCCATAACATATGCATTTTTTGACTTGAATGTCTCTAATTGTTCTACCTAAATGATGCATTAACATAATTTCTTGTGTTTAATAATACTCTAATGAACACCATTAGAACTAACACTTGCTGGCTAGAATCAGAATCATCTATATGTCATAAGAAATCAGCTACTGGAGAGTCTCTTTAGTTTAACTGGAAGGCATTGCTTTTGGAGAATCAGATCTAAGTTCTGACTCCACTACCAAAGTAAAGTTGCAGCTGACCATAGTGACAGCTATGAAGCCTAGACAGCCATGACTTTGTTACAGTACAAATCCTTGATTTGCCAGGCTCTGTGGAAGTAGTTGTTGCAGTCCTTTCCTTCAACTTATAGGTTGTCTTCATATGCTATGCCTGCAAATTATTTTGCCTTATTACTCATTTCATCCCAACTTTTTTGCTAATAAAGGAAGCTGGGCAAGAGACCGGGAATGTGATCATATCCAATTCTGATCTGGGGCCACCTCACATCTTCTCACAGAAAAACACCTGGGAGGGGGCCAGGTGGGGTAAAAATCTCTCTCAGATCTAATTTGTGAAGTTTTCCATCAGCAATCCTCTTTTAGGAGGACTTGGGGTGTAGATTTTCAAGTCAGTGCCATTTCTGAGAACAAGGAGCTTTCCTGTAGAGGTGGCCATGGTAGGACCTGTGCTATACAGATTGCTTCTATTCTGTTTGTGCCCCTTCCATCAGGAGCTGTACTGCCATTGGCATCTCAATAACTGCCATGGCATGGATGCAGCAGAAGTAATGAGCTGGAAGGATTTTTTTTTTTTTAACTCCCACCCAGATTTCTGTGTGGAAATATGTGAGCAGAATACACTGTGGCACTACAGAAAGGAGCACTTTTTCATCCCTGTTCACATCCTACCTCTTCCTCCAAATCCCCTCTGAGTTCTATCCAAGCAGCATGCAGTCTGAAGGGCATGGTGTTAGTGGGATACACTGCAAGGGAAGGACTAATATAGGAATAACTTGGACCCCAGTTTTTCAGACTATCAGCGATTGAGATTGGAATCTAAATCAGTCACTTGATTAAAAAATAGCATGGCAGGGTCTATTTCAGTTGACCCTGCAAATCTTTGCCTATTCCTTCACTCTAGATGATAGCTTTTTATATCAGAGAGACTTTTATAACTGGTTTCTCTTCTGAAAGGGGTATGTCTTCACTGAATGATAAGAACACCTTTTTAGAACTGACAGCAGGCATTCACTGAAAGGATAATGCAATTTGAAAAAAATAAATTAAATGAGGCTCACTATCTGTGCTTCCCAAAGATTCTTGCAAAGAAGGTTCAGTGTAGTAGTCTCAGAGGGTGCATCTACACTTGTAAATTAAGTCGACTTAAGCAAGCTTAAGTCGACTTAATTTACCCTGCGTCTACACTACAGTTTGCCAGGGTCTCTGTCCCCCTTTGCCCCATTGTACCCTGATACAATGGGGCAAAGGCTGAGCCCCCTGGCACTGGGCAAGGGGTGCCTCTCCTGCCCCCATGGACCTGCCCTAGGTCCCCCTAGTCCCTAGAAGTCGACCTACGTGTCCAGTGTAAATTCCCCCCTAAATCGACTTTAAATTTAGGGGTAGACATGTTAAGTCGACTTAACTAAAGTCGACCTAAATTTACAAGTGTAGACATAGCCAGAGAAACTAACAGAAAGCTTGTGATCTGATCTGCAGTATCTGTCATTCAATGCCTTCTCAGAATGCTCCAGATATCATTTCATCCTATGCTATCGTACAAATTAATGGAGAACTTCCAATGATGACAGTCATTTTACATAGGGTGTTGAGTATTAGATATGGATTTTGAATGTTGAAATATATAATCTATTCCATTTCATCACCAAACTAGCACTGGACTTCTAGCATATGTATAATTAAATGTCATAAGAATTTTGATACAAAAGATGGCATCTCTTTCTTCCATTTCTAGTATGTTATCTACTGAGTAATGGCACTGTGCTCAGCACTATTGAAATTTCTGAGAAAGACATTTTCACCCATCCCATAGATCTTACAAGCCTATTCATGTATGGATTAATACATTGCTTGGTATGGGAGAGTGTGGGTGGGTTTGGAGAAGTGGGGATAGAATGCAGCATGGTGTGATAAAATGAATGTTTTTTATTAGCATGATTTTGGGGTAGCTCTCACATGGTAAAACAAATTATGGAGGTCATCCAAGATAAAGCCAAATAAACTTATTTAACAGTAAAAGACACACAAACAAAAACACTGTTGCAATGTTTTAGAGGGTATTTAACATACTTTCGGGGACTTCTTTAATTCCTCCAACTTAAAAGCCAAGTATCTTAGTTACCAGGAGTCCACCTGTATAGGACTTACCACAAGCTGTAAAAACTTCTGAATTTCTATGCCTCAAAGTTGTGACATTTCTAAGTGTGGAATTAGGCCCTTCTTGGGGTAGAAACGAGCACTGGATCCCCTTGTTATTTCTAGTTCTACAGTGCAGCCAAGTAACAGAGATCCGATATGCTTATACCTTGACAATCTATCCCTGGTCATGATTGAATCTTGTCCTTTTATTGCCTAGTGTTGAAAGGAAAAAACGCCACCATCTCTTAAATAAGTGATTTTGGACCCCTTCACCCTGATTCTCAGAGGTACTGATCTCCCACAGCTCCCACTGACTTGAGTTACATATGTTGGTGCTCAGCATGTCTGAAACTCAGGCCCTAGGTGTCTAAAGTTGAGTACATGAAAATTACAGCGCCCAAAATAAGAGGCCACTTCTGCAAAATTGGACCTTAACTTTGTCAAAGATCATCAAGGAAGTCTTTGCAAATTCAGAAATAGGTCTGAGATCTCCCAGTTTCTGCCTTAATACAAGTCTATCCTTTTTACCCTTTGAAATTTGATGTCCGTTTATTAAATCTGTTTTTATATATCTGTAAGTATGAATATGTTTTCCTCTTCTGTTGCAGAATACAAACCCCGATTTGTTCACACTCGCCAAACTCGGTCCTTGTCAGTGGAATTTGAAGGTGAAATATATGACATAAATCTGGAGGAGGAAGAGCTAGAAGTGTTACAGCCCAGAAGTATTCATAAACGTCATGACGCTGAAAATGAGGAGGATTCAGAAGGTAGTGATGGTGATGGTGAAGAAGAAATGTTCGCTGATGGCACCAATTCTGTTGGCCAGCCTGATTCTGTCAGAGTGACACACAAGTACGCATGTTTTATTTATGTTTTTCTCAGAGTAAATTTTCTCCCACGTTTTGCATTTTCTTTGAGGTTTTTCAGTGTTTTACAGTTTATACAACACAACACAATAATCTAATAAAAGAATAACTTTATACTTTTGCCTTCTCCTCCACAGGTCAAACCAAACCTTTGTACCTGGGTATAGAATTGTGGCTGTGTCTGTTAATGTACAGACTTGGCATAAGAGACTTAAGTAAAGCAAGTTAAACCTATATACCAGAGGTCGTCAACCTGTGCCAGCCCTGCTCCACCCCACCCCACCCCTCAGCACGTGCCGGGGGCAGAGCCAGCAGGTGCCGGGGGCAGAGCCAACAGGGAAAAGGAGCCCGTCACCTGCTGGCCCCACCCCTCAGCTGGGGTGCGGGGCCAGCATGGGAGAGGAGCCATGACATGCGGCTGCTCTTTCACCTGCTGGCCCTGCTCCCCAGCTGGAGAGTGGGACCACAAGCCATGGTGCACGCATGGCTCTTGTGACCTCAGACCCCGCTGAAGGTGAGGACAGTGGGGGAGAGTAGCCACAGCACTGTAGGGCTGGGAGCCCTGTGTGCCACTGTAAATAGGTGCACATGCCAGCTTTTGCATGCTTGCCAGACGTTGCCGACCCCTGCTATATACAATTGAGCAGAGATGAACAAGAAATGGTTTTCCCACCTGTGAGGTTTTTTGAGATGTCAGAAAAAATTCCCATCTCAAATCAGAACAAAAAGTGGAAATCTTGAAAATTTTTGCAAACTAATAATCGAATAAAATAAAAAAGGTCAGGTCAATCAAATCATTTCATTGAGATAATTTCGTAACGGTTTGTTTCAGTTTAGACTTTCAATGTTTTTGATCTTTTTACTGTAAATTAACTGAAATTTCCAAACCAAAAGTTGTTTCAAACCAGAAAACTAAACATTTTTCAAAAGTTTTTCCAATTGGGAGACTTATCAGAATCTTTTCCCACAAATGGTTTTGGGTTAAACAAGTCAACACTTTACAGTGAAAAAACATTTTATCAGAAAATTTTGAACCAGCTCTACAACTGAGAACTCACTTGCAATGACAGGGGTTAGAGTAGGAGATTCAATACATCTTTTCCATTTCTAGATCCTATGCTTCTATCACTTCCTATTTTTTTCTTGAGAAAAGGCATAATGGAGTCAAACTCAAGGAGGACAAGTAAAGAAATTGCCTTTCAGAAATGCATAGTTAAAGAAGATGTGTGAGATTGTCAGTAAAAGAAACGGGGAAACAGTCTGCAGATTTTATCTTTCAGTCTATTCTCAGTTACAGAGACAAGGTGGGTGAGGTAAAATCTTTTATTGAACCAACTTTTGTTGGTGAGAAAGACAAGCTTTTGAGCTAGTTAGAGCTCTTCTTCTATTCAGAGCTTTATAGCTTGAAAGCTTGTCTCTCTCACCAACAGAAGTTGGTCTAATAAAGGATATTACCTCACTCACTTTGTCTCTCTAATATTTTGGGACCAATACAGCTGCAGCAACTGGATATTCTCATTTGTCAGTCTTGACCTTCTTGCTGTTGTTTTCCCTTGCTAAAAACATTATCTTGAACAGCTGTCTTTAATCCCTTTATTTTTTTCCCATCAGTTAGACACTTTAGCATCCAACTGTTCACATCTTTTACCAATTGAACTCTCTTCTGTAACGCAGCAAATTGATGAGTCATGAATTCATTACTTAGGACAATCATGTCCATTTCTTACCAATTTTATGCTCATAGATGGGGATTCATGCTGTTGTGCAAAGAGAATGAGGAAAACACCTACTTCTGCTGCTTGTGGCTTTTCAAACAATGACAATTTTGATTAATGGCAGACTAAGAACTTGATAGAATTTTTTCCTTTGGTTTTGCTTCTGATTGGACTGGGAATCTCCCAACAAGTTAATGTTGTTGCATCTCAACATAGAAGACGTACAGCCTGTGCCTAGGAGAAGTTTTCTCCACGTTGGAGAAAAGGCAGGTGAAGGCAATTATTTGGGATTGCCAATTAGTTGCCATTGTTGAGTCTATTTTATTATTTACCAGAGGGCAGAATACAATTGGAAAACTTTATGGGGCGGAGGAAAGGCCAGAAAGAGAGGTTGTGGAAGAAGGGGGAAGAGGCAGATGGGCAGAAGGAAAGCCATTGATCTCTCTCTCCGCTGTGCTGTAAAATGGTTCCCAATGCTTGTATCTATAGGTGTTTTATTCTTTCGAATGACACCATTCACTGTGAGAGGGAACTATACCAATCATCCAGAGCCTGGAAAGACCACAAGGCCTACATCGATAAGGAGGTTAGAGGAATTTTAAAATCAGTTCTAAATAAAGATTCTGAACTGTTATGTCATCACAGCATAATTCTCTATATAAATGTGCTTTGTAGATTGAAGCTCTCCAAGATAAAATAAAGAATTTAAGGGAAGTGAGAGGACACCTCAAAAGAAGAAAACCTGATGAATGTGACTGTAGTAAACAAAGGTAAGAAAAAATTGCCAAAAGCACTGCTTACCTTACTGATCTACTTTATGAACTCATGAGCTTCTGTACAGTGGGAAAGATTTAACATTGGCCACTGTAAAGCTTAGTATCCCAGATATGTGTTCAAGCTGCAGAGTTTGGATCAGGAGCCAGAATTCCTCAAAATTAAGCAAAATCCTGGATCCAAAACCCATTCTACAGGTAGGAGCCCTCATGCATGAATTAAGATCCAGATCTGTATTTTACCATTTGGTGTGTTTTGGATTCTAGTTATATATTTGAACCCATAACTTTACATTTTGATATAGTATGTGGTCATACAAGTCATTCCTGTTAGTGAAATAAAACAGACTGTACATTCAACTAAAACAATAATAGTGTCTATTTAAGAGCAGATAGTTAAGAACACAAAACAGCTGATGTCCTTCTATTCTGCTTTGACTTCAGAAAATTAATTGTTTTATCAAGTCATGAAATCCTGATATTTTAATTATTAACAGTAGCTATTACAAGAAAGAGAAAGGTGTGAAGGTCCAAGAGAAACTGAAGAGCCACCTTCATCCATTCAAGTAAGTGTCATTTGCCTTTTGTTGAGTGTTTTGGGGTTTTTTAGTAACTGGGAAATATCAGTGAGCTGGAACTTAGACTAGATGATCTCTGAGGTCCCTTCTAACCCTATGGTTTTATGATTCTCTAAGCCATAGTAAAAAATAACATTTTTCTGCTAAATACAGAATACAACAATTTTTGACTCGCTGCCCAACTTGAATCCTCAAAAGCTCAGGACCGGCACTGGGAAATTAAAAAATAATGGCAAAAAGCCCATTGAAATGATGAAATGAATAATTTTGGAGACTGACAGACTTGACGACATATAGTTGGATCCAGTCACCTTTACTTATTGTACTTGATCAGATTTACTTGTGATGAGAACATCAGGTCACAATGTTGAAAGACAGAGGGGAGGGGAGACAGAGAGAGACCACCTTCAATTAGGCTCCCTCCGGTATATACTTTCCAGCATTCAACCTTTTTAAAAACTCAGTTAAAAATCATAATTGCTTTGTCAAAAAAAAAATAGAAATGATTCTATATGAACTACAAATGGCTTCCCCTTTGAACAGAGAGGCAGCACAAGAGGTGGACAGTAAACTTCAGCTATTCAAAGAGAACCGCAGAAGAAAGAAGGAGAGAAAGGGAAAGAGGCGCCAGAAAAAAGGCGACGAATGCAGCCTTCCTGGACTCACATGTTTTACCCATGATAATAACCACTGGCAGACAGCACCATTCTGGAACTGTAAGAATTCCTTATCTCCATGTGCATGCTTTACTGAGACTCAGTCTTCTGTATCATGTTATAATTTCCAGATAGGCAGTTGTCAACAAAGGGTATTATTTTGAAACACAGACATTGCTGCCGCAAAAGGCACGCAAAGTAACTGCTATGTAAAGAAATTATGAGCTTCATTTGTAGTTATTACTTATTTATACTGTAGTATAAAAACCTAGAGGCCTCAATTAAGAGTGTAGAAACCCCAAAAAAGATATAACCCTGTGCTTATCTATTTGGTTTTGTGCCTCTTCTTGTAGCTCAAGATGTCTAAATATATCAGAGGACTTCTAATTAGGCTTTTTAAAATAATCCTGAAAGAGGGGGAAAGCCTTTCCCTGTCTATATGCACATTTATTTTCCACTTATCCATATATTACTGCTTGTCAAAATCTGGCAAATGGCTACTTTACTTTAATTTAACAAAGTGGAGTAGCATGAGGATGAATATAGTGGTTCAAATTTTGGTGTAATTTACACCAGTGCAAATCTGGTGATTTGAATAGGAGTTACATGAGGAGTCAATCAGGAAAGAATTTAATCATCTGAATTTAGTGATGTTTATCGAGAACTTAATAATCAGACTGAATGAGACAAAAACCATAAAATCTTATATCATGTCTCTGTGAGTAAGGAGAGACCCAAAAACTACCATAATCGTCACATAAGTTTGTTATACCAAAATTTGGCAGCAGGAGGAGGATTTTCCTCCGACCCTCAGTGATCATCTCCTGCCTTGAAGCAAGAGAATTGATTGATATTCCATGTCATTTTTATATGTGCTAGTACTATGTAGACCTCTATGATATCTTTTTATGGTATCTTCAGGACTTCCATTATAAACCATTGTTTTCAGTTGTGTGTAACTGTCTGGAAAAACTGGCTGATAGTTTCAAGGTCTGATCATGGTACAAAGGGGTTGTTTGATTAGTTGGCTTTTCTTGAAAGTTTGATCAAAATGTATTCATCCATGTCCACAGTTTTAGGTGGGTTTTGCCCATGTAAAATTTAGGAATAGCTGTTTGATAGAAGCTGAAAATTTTCAGGTGGTAAGATGTCACTGAGACCAATGGACACATATACAGCTGGTGGAAATTTTCATAGATCCATTGACTTCAGTGGAACTATACTAATTTTACCAGCTAAAGTTCAGTCCTTAATCTTCAGATCAGTTTGCAAAAGAAAAAAAAATTCAAACTGTGGAAATTTAAGTGGCTGAAAATATTGTTTTGTACATTCATAGTGCATTTGTGCATGTCAGACAAAACTGCACTGAGTCCTGTAGCGCAGTAAAAATTGGTGATAAATTGGGTAGGGACTTCTGGTTTTAACCCAGAGTAATTGATTGATGTTTTTTCTCTTCCTCACAGACAAAACCAAAACAAACAAATAAAAAAGATCAGGGAAACTGACTATTTTAAGCACTCAGAAGCCAGGAAAATGTAAACATTAAAAGTATCATCCTAAATTTAAATCAGGCATTCATTTGCACATTGAGAACTTACTTATGTAAGTTCACCATCTTCAAGCCTCTGACGAAGAGGGATTTTTCTCCCACAAAAGCTCAGACAATAAAGAAATTTGTTAGTCTTTAAAAGTGCCACAGGCCTCCTTGGTTGTTTTGCTGAACTGAACTGACACAGCTACCCCACTGGAACTTCTCATTGCACATATAGTCTATTGTAGTTAAGCTGTTAAATATTATATGCTTCAATCCTCTCATTTTAGTGCACCATCATATTTGTGTGCTACTTCCACTCACATCAGAATGTCAGTGATATTGAAAAGCTTTTGAGGCCGGTACCAGCACCCTCCCTGGGGTTTCCTCCATGGTGCACACCACCTCCATTATTGCTTCTCCAGATCTCTTCAGAGCTTCATTCTTCCTAGTAGGGCCACTTCGGTCCTACTTGCTGGTCTTGCCTCTTTCATTTCTGCCCTCTAGCTCTGTCACTCTGTTCTCCCAGTAACCCTACCAAATCCCTCCTCCAAAGCCAAACCACAACATCCCCTGACAGCTTCTATGTTCCTCCATCCAAACCCACCTTCACATTTCCAATTCCTTCCCTTCAATCTCCATAATGTATCCCCTTCTCTCCCGAATGCCATATTACCTCTCCCTCTCACCATTTATGTTTCCTAAAATTGAGTTCAAGATATAGCACTGACAACATACAACACAGCTCTCACTAACTTCTATAGGAGTGCAGAACAGCACCACGTGGGTGGAATTTTCATTGAAACTTATATACTATATGCTCAATGAGGTTAGGGTTACTTTTAGAACACCAGCGCAAATTTTGCCCTAACATATGCTAAACAACTTCATTTATTCTCATTCTGCATGAGCAATTTAGGACAAGAGCTTTTTTTAAGGCTTATATTCTGTTCCCCTCCCCCCCCCCAGTGAAGTCAGAGTTACATCATGCATCAGCTGGGGCAGAATTTGGCTTATTATCCACAGGATTTCATGTCTCCAGTCTTTTAAAATGTAATGTGATTTCATATATATTTTTGTATTTAATTAGGAAGTTTCATGTTTCTGAATAGAAACTAGCCATTTATATTTAAAACTGAAGACCTTTTCAGAAAAATAAAAGTAAAACAACTAAAATCTATAGATGTTTTACGAACGGAAAAGCTGTGTTTATTATTTTACATCTAAAGCTAATCATTTTCTCCCAATTACAGTGGGGTCCTTCTGTGCTTGCACAAGTTCAAATAACAACACCTACTGGTGTTTGCGAACAATTAATGAGACACACAATTTTCTCTTCTGTGAGTTTGCAACTGGATTCTTGGAATATTTTGATATGAACACAGATCCCTATCAGGTAAACCCATTTCCATGTTGCAAACATTTAGCACCAATATTCTATATTTTTGCACTAACAAATATTTCTTTTTTTCTGATGCCCAGCTGACAAATACAGTACACACAGTGGAAAGAGGCATTTTGAATCAGTTACATATACAGCTAATGGAATTGAGAAGTTGCCAAGGTTACAAGCAGTGCAATCCACGACCTAAGGGACTTGAAACAGGTAAAAAAACCCAAGAAAGAAGGAACTATTTATGAATGGGTTTTTTTTGTTTTCATAATTACTAAGTGGATCAATTACATCTCTTTCTGAAAACCTTGTGGTTAATTTTGCATACAGAATTATCAGTACATACTCTGTAGCATAGTTTCATGGCTAAAATCTCGAATACTTCATTGCAAATATGTTTGGTTACTATGGATATTAACAATACAATGTATTGGACAGAAAGATGACAATGGCATTACACTAAAATTAATAGAAAAACAAGCAAATGCTGCTTAGTTACAATTTAGATAGCTGCGTAGGACTTTGATTCCATTCTCTCCTGAACAGGATTAATTTTCTTTGCTTCACAATAGTATCGCCACCAAGGAGTGCAGGATATAAGGTGCTAAAGTCCTTGTTTCTTCTTGTTATTGTCTATGTGATTAACTGTAAACTCTACTTTGCAACTCAGAATGTATGTTACAGACTTCTAACGGGCAGCTGTCTCCTCTGTTTTTAACAAGAGCAACATATGAGCAGTCCTTTTCAAGCCTTCCTGAATTTAAAAAGAAAAAAAAAGTGATATTTGTACTTCCCTCATCTGGAATTTGTTGCACTTTCTTTTGGTTGACCTTAAATTGTGCTTTTACAGGAATATTCCCTTCATGTTTTATGCCATTGCTTCTTTATTTTTCTCTCTTTTTTTTCCATGAGAATTCTCTTCATTTATAATTTCTAATCTGATTTTTGTGGGTTTTACTTTTCAATGCTTTAAACACATCTTTCAGGAAACTTTTTTGTTGGATGCAGCTCTGTCTATATTTAACACAATACATTTCTTTTTAGGATTAGATGCTGTGCATGGAAACTACATTGTGAATGGTTTTTACAAGTTCTAAACACTAACAAAAGTTACTCTTGTATTTTCCTATATCAGGAAATAAAGATGGAGGAAGCTATGATCCGCACAGGTATCCACACTTTTTTTATTCTCCTCAGCAGCTTCTTTCCAAATAATTGCATGATCCACTCCATTTCAACTAATGTCTGTATCCTGCCATGTTGCAAACAACATCGCTTTTGGTGCATGCATTTTCTAACATGTTCCCTGCTGAACTTGGCCATTGGTATTAGATCTGCCATTCTGCATTTAACTTAGCTCATTGTCATGGCAAGACTTCATGCAGTTCATTTAAATTATTCCATGCCTATATTTCTTATATACTTATATTGGGAATCTATACAAAAAAGAGTAAACTGGTTTTTGGGGTTTTTTTATTTATTATTATTATTATTATTATTTAAGAAGACTATACAGCTGCTTTGTAAACGTAAAACAAATGTGTTTAAATATCATCTCTGATTTGTATGTACTCCAAGACTCACTGAAGTCAATAGTTATCTTACAACTCACTTCAATGGGCATTGGATGAGGCCCCTACTAGTTGAAATAGTGATGGGGTTGCTGTCAGTAATCATATCATGCATATGATCACTGCTGCCAGGGGGAAAACCAGCTCCAGGGAGAGAGGAGGAAAAGGGGTGGAAACACTGAGAAAGCTGAAGGCATACCGTCACTCTCTTCATTGTCTGCAGCACTGTCCACTCTACAGGTTAAGTGTAAACTTAATGGTGACAAATGAGCCAGTAATTTGGCCTTGATTCTGCCCTCATTTTCCTTCAAATTTACACCTTTGCAGCCTCATTCACTTGTTAGAGTTATTTGTCGTTTACATCAGCGTATGTCAGGGCATCATTTTACGGGGAGAGCAAAGATGATTGTTAGCGCTGTGTATCAAGCAGAGCAGTCAGGAAACAATTAACATAATGCAATTATTAATCATTAAAATAATCTTAATGTTTTATAAATCTCTAATTTAAGCAGCCATTTCCCTAGGGAGCCAAGTTTGTATTTTCCCAGCTTTGTAGTTTCATAACTGAGGATATGATAAGCTGCTCTGTGAAACCTCATGTTATTTCTTGTTCAAGCTTGATGGGAAACAGTTTTTTTTACTGCAAAGGCAGAATGAAACTCTTGGGTTCTGTTTGCTTGTTTTTTAGAACTTTCCTATGGAGACTTTCTTGCAGGCATATTCTGTTGCTGCTTTTAACTAAACATCTAAACAGAGATGGCTTTTTTTTATGTTGTAGGGCTGCATGAAATAACATGACGTATCATATTACATCTTGTCAGAATGTTTAGTAGTGAAATATTCTAACCACTGACTCTCTGTCATTTAAAAAGAATTCTATTGGGAAAAGTAACAGATGTACCAAAGCTAAAATAATATTTAAAATAACGTGTAGGACCAGACACAATGTTTCCCAAAGGTCAAAGGTATTTGTGTCCAAAGTTTTGGTTCAGACTGTGTGAATGTGATATTTATAAAAGAAACCTTCTTAATCATTTCTTAATAATCTTTGAAAGGAATTTCTGAGAGGAATCTGTGCTTCATGTACCAAAACTGCAGAGAAACTGTGCAGAATTAAAGAGGATGTAGCACTATTCTGTTATGAGTCACTTAAAATGTTGCTTGGATATTATGAGGACCTGCTTAGTAGCTACAGCTTAGATGTGTTGGCGTTTTAAGTACTTTAGTTCACAATTTAACATACAACTGAATGCATTGATTTACAGCCAGTACAAGCTCCTTTGCCTGCATTGGGCTGCAGGCATATATGTCAACACAGTAAAGTTTGTAAAGAAGAAACAGTACTAGAAGCATCAGTTATGGGACCTTTGTATCACACATGTGAATTGAAGGGCAGAACTTGGCTTTACATAAATGGCTGCCTAGAGTAACCATGAGCTATACACACAGGCTGACTTTGAAAGCTTCCTTCTGATTTTGATGACCGTTTGCCATTATTCTTAATGGGACATGATACTCAAATCACTTAGGAAGCTTTGAGGAATCTCAGCTATAAATTATATCTTGAGTAATGTTTGAGTAGTGAATGTTAAGATCTGTGCTTGTGCGTGTAGCCTGAGCAGCAGTTTTTCCTACATTGGGGCTTAGACTGTTTATCTGATAAACTGCAAAATACTTAAAAAACTAAATCACTTCCCTATTAATCACATGCAAATTTTCCCTACTTTCCTTCTCCGTGTTTCTTTTTCATGAGATTTAATTTATTGCAGGGCGAAATATTTATCTGTTGCACTTTGATTTCAATTTATGAAACTTCTTAAGTTCATTCTTGAGTTGCGGGTTTACAGCATCTGGAGTCGCTTGCTTACCCAATCAGCATGCAGTCAGTTCTAGGAAATGAGCCTATTGCTTTCCTGTTGGCTAAACTACTTTATAAGTTATTCTGTTTTTCTTATATTTTAAAAAAGTTGCACTTCCTGGTTGCTGTTAGACCCATGAAACAGCTCCCCCTGCTATCATGGCCTAGAAATCAGACTTGTTGGGCTACTTGGCAATTGGATTTTCATTATGTAAATTTGTTTCTCTGTATCTCACTCAGAACAGTATGTCATTTGGCAATTAAATCCCTGATGAAATGACAATTTTGCTACTATAACTGTGGTGTCTGTACTTCAGTTGATGGATTGGACAGTTATATGGGTAACTTTCACTATTGGTGCCTCCCTCTTATTATCTCATCTAATCTCAAGCAAATCACCAGAATGTTGATGGAAAAATAGATCTCAGTATATCCAGTAATGCAATTTAGTATGCCTATAAGTTCTCAGAGAACTTTTATTGTTGGGGGTGGAGGGGAGGGTGGCGGAAGGGTGTTCTTATCCTTTTTCAGAAGTTACCAAAAGGTGTGCATTTAACCAACAGACTGATGTTCTCATAAACATATGTTAATACACTAACAAAAACCAAGTTAACCAAACCCAGAGCAAAAATGTTTCAGTGGTCTGTGAAGAGGTACAGAGCATGGGAAATGAACTAAACTGATGCACTCTTTTAATATGACTTAAGAAAGTGAGGTTCAGAATTGCTGCCAAGAATACCTAATGGACTTGCTTTGTCTTGAGCTACTCTAGGGGCTTCATGAAATTCGTACCTCAAGCAGTGAACCAGAACATTAGATATAAGGTTCTCTGACTTGGCCTATCTTTATCTACAATAACATTTGCCTCCAGAAAACAAGCAAATTAATTGAATTGAAATAGAAAAATAAACCGACAATAACCCAGCACTCCCCATGCCCTTACTCATGGAATTAAAATATATGTCAAAACTTGCTTAAGAGCATTTTCAGTTGAGTGGTTTTGCTATTGAATTCATGTCTTCCTTACAGTTAATTGGTTCACAATGAAAATGGCAATTTCCATGAAGTGTAGTCTGTCATTGACTGTCACTGACCTTTGAATTTTTTTTTAATATAACTATTTAATCATCTAAACAAGATTTGATAGAAGAACACTGGGGTTTGTGAAACACTTTTTAAAAGAGTTGGATAGCAGAAAATGTATTTTGTATCAGAATTATTTCCTACCTTTTGTTGAAAGAAAAAACCGTTGCTTTTGGGACTTTACTATAACTTCACAGTTCAATTTGTTCACCTGATTATTTTAACAGGTGCTTATAGTGCATCAGTGACAAGTCAAATATTACAATGTGCCACATACCTTTTTTTCTTTAAGAATAAAACTATTTTTCTTTTGAATCCTATTAAATTTATTTTTTTGCAGGCAGAAAATCATTGTCACTTTGTTTTTCTTTAGAAGAATGGCTCTCCTAAGGATAATCAATGTTTCTTTCATTGTGACTGATTTCCTTACACCTGTTTCAGAAAGAAGAATAACACAAATTTATTCTTCCCCTGCCCACTCACCAGAACCAGTAAAAACACCTAGTCCAGAAAAAGAGGCTTTTCTATTGTAAGAAATTTGCCAGTTGGTAGTAGGGTTCTTAAACTGAAAAATAGGACCAAGACAAATGAGCGCTGTGAGGGGTGTGTTAAAATGACCCAGCATTCCAATTTGTAAAGAAAGGAAATATTTTTAGAACATACTATAAAATATTCCCATTTTTATTTCGTAGGTAGGTAAAGTGAGGGAAAGCCAATTTATATGTAAGTTTCAAATGCTTCCAATTGGAGGAATCAATGGCCAAATCTTACTGACTTCAATGGATCGAGCCCAGTGCTTAATTTATGCCAGGAATTTCTATGGCTGAGCTTCAGCACCTCGAGGCTTGGGAGTTCATAGCCTGGCATCTCTGGGCTTGTTGCATCAGTTATGAAAGTTAAAAAAAAAATTGCTTTAGCCCTGGCACCTCTCTCACTCTAAATTAAGCATTGATCAAGCCCCAAATTAGCAAACAAGGAAACTCTCGAATGCCTTCATCTCTCGACACAGCCACAGTGTGGCAGACTATGCTTCCTATTACAAAATAACAAATGCTGTAGTGAATGAAAGAATGAAAGACATGAAGGATAGGTAGCTATGTGCAGTCTCCTCTGGCCTATGTGAAACATGAGACTATGAGCTGAAGCTGGTTATTTTTTCCCAGTTCTTTATTCAGAAACCAAAATGATTTAAAAACAGATTTTTGTAAGATTAATTTCTTAGAAATGTTATGAAATCAATGTGACTGAATGTGATAAAAATGTAATTTTCTACCCTTTATTAATTGAATTGTCAAATAAGCATCTGGGTTTTGTCTGGCCATCCATGGCAAAATGTGTCTCAGGTTACCCCAAATGACAAGTCCTTGTGATTACTGGCGTGTTCTGAAGGAGCCAGGGACGTGCCACTCATTGACCTGAAGCTTCATTTGTTTGCAGTATGCTGTGAGGGGTGATATCCTGGCCAGACTTCCATTTTGTATATGGGAGTTTAAATCAACAGCTGGGCTTTGATTGCCTCTACATGACACAATGTGCCTTCATCACCCCAAGTGACACATCCCTGTGACCACTGTACTCTTCTGAAGTAGGTGGGACATTGCGCTCTCTGACCCGAAGCATCACTGTTATGCAGTATGCTGTGAAGTGTGACACCGCCACCTCACTTTTGCATGCGAATGCTGTTCTGATAAGGTGGTGGATTTTGAGTGACTGAACACTCGAGTCCCCCAAGTGACAAGTCTCTGTGATCACTGTGCTCTTCTGAAGTCATCAGGACATGCCATTAGCTGACCTGAGACTTTGTTCCTATGAAATATGTTGTGACATATCAAGCTGCCACCTCACTTTAAAATTACATGGTAGGGTTTGCAAAAGAAAGTGTGTTTTGACCTGCTGTATGTGACAAAATATGTTTTGGGTCCCTCCAGATGAGCTGTTCTCATGACTGTTAAACTGTTCCGAAGCTTTGTTCTTGAACAATACACTGTTCATGTCATATCCCTACCCTACTTCCATATTGTATATAGGGCTTGAATAAGGAGCTGGATACTGACTGGCTGACACAAATATTGCTTTATTTATTTATTGTGTTTTAATTATACTGACTACTAAAGAATTTCCGGTCAACACTCTGAGGAGTAGTAGGATTTTTCCCCAAGATCAGGCCCGGTATTAAAATTAAAGTTTGGTTAGGAATCCCAGCATGCACAGTTGCAACACACAGAATTAAGAAAAACCTTCTGTGTTCAGGTAGATAGAGATAATACAGCATATGCATCTGAGCAGCCGTATACTCCCACCATTCCTTGCAAATGACCTGAAGTGTTGGTCATCATCACCAGTGATGTCATCCAGGCACCTCTCAAGGCACACAGGCTAATATACAACTTTTATCATGTGTTATGCTGACACCACTATACCTAAAGCATATTCGGTAAGGGTATCAGCCCCTTTTCCTTATTTGAAGTTCCTCACCCTACTAATATTGGGGCGCCCTTCTCTCATTGGTGACTATAGTTTTTACCTCAAGCCTTATAAGCATATACATCAGTTCGTTAACATGCCACCCTTATGGCCTCACAGTTGCTGATGTTACTAACTTAAAATATTCCAAACTGATATAAACTAGCATCTCGTTGTTACTTGTCAACAGGGTAGTCAGTACTGTATTCTATCTTGTGATATCTTTCAATCTAGAGTTACTCCTCGTTAACTGCTTTGTGAAGGCTTTTGGGATCTTATACCTTGTTTATCTAAGCCCGCGTTTCCCAGACTCTGTGCGATGTGAATAGGTGTTCCGTGAAAATTTTTTTGATGCTAGCGATATTTTTCATCCTAACTCTTTCAATCAACTTTTGAGCAATATGTGTGGCAATTTTTTTATATGAACCCTCTGCCACCACTCTGGACCAGCATGTATGTGTTCCATCAATATATTTCAAGCCCAAAAGTGTTCCATGGCCAAATTAGTTTGGGAAATGCTGAGCTAAGCTATAGTTTTACAGGTATCAGGCCTGTAGGCTCATTGCTTTACAGCCTTAACTGATGCCTATACCTAACCTAACTACTACAGCACGAAGGGACATACCAATGTTTACCATATCTGGCACATAAATACTTTGAAATGCTGGCTACAAAAATGCCATGCAAATGTCTCTTTTCACTTTCAGGCAATAATGTAAATAAGACATGGGCACCATTATCTCCCGTAAATGTAAACAAACTTGTTTATCCTAGCAATTGGCTGAAAAAGAAGTAGGACTGGGTAGACTTATAGGCTCTAAAGTTTTACATTTTTATTTTTGAGTGGTTATGTAACACCTGCATTTGTAAATTGCACTTTCATGATAGAGTGATTGCACTACAGTACTTATATGATGTGAATTAAAAATATTTTTCTTATATCTTTTAAACAATGCACTTGTGGTGATCTGAAACTAATCTTGTCATATCCAACAAGTCAAAACCTAGCTCCTTATTCAAGTCATATATACAACATGGAAGTACAGTGGGGACATGATATGAAGCAACATGTTGTGCTGGAATAAAAGTGTGGGTCAATTAGTGGAGATGTCCTAACTACATCAGAAGAGTAGAGTAGTCACAGGTGTGTCAGAGTGACCTGAGATTTATTTTGTCAAGTACACCTAGTCAAAACACAGTTTCTTATTTAATAAATAAATTAGTCATTACATTTTTATCAAAGTACATACATCCATTTGATGAAATATCTAAAAATTTAATTTTACTTGACAAATTATTGAATAATTTTGGTCTTTGAATAAGGAACTGGTACTATAAATAAGTAAGGAGCTGGTACTACAAATAAGATACCAACTTCAGCCTTGTGAATTATGGGGTGGAGAAGTTAAAATAGAAGAAATAAGTTGACTAAGGATCCATCAGAGGCATGAAGGATCCAGTGTGGATTGAAACTATGAAATAAAATTACTGGAATAAATTTGTTGTTGTAATGAACTGCTAAAAGGTTATTTGGTCCATCCCTCCCACAATGTGGTAGGATCAGAGTATCTGTAAGCCACCTTCATTCATTAACTATTAAATTTTGTTTGTAACTCTCCAGGGAGGGCATTTCAATGTTCTCCTTGGAAGAGTTTTCCATTGTCTGTTTTATCTTTTCCTGTATTCTTCCTTCTAGGCTAAATCTTTGAGTTGAACAGAACCCTTGTAATGAATATAATAAGTTAGTGGTGCTCATCAGTAAGGGAATATGTTACATGTTATAAAACAATTTCATGCTACTTTACACTCATTTTGGATAATATTTTGTATTTTACAGAACGTAAATGTTTTTGAGGACTTTGATCTCATTTCAAATAATTTCAGATAGGTTTGGGGGTTTTTTCCACTGGACGACCTAACATAAAATCCAGTTGACTTGTTTATGGGCTGAAGAACGCAGTTATACTGACCTAACCCCACTGTAGACAGCTAAGTTGATAGGAGGGCTTTTCCCACCAACATAGCTACCCCCTGACAAGGTAGATTAACTATGACACCAGGGGAAGCTCTTCAATAAGTGAAATAGCATCTTTGTTGCAGTATTTTCAGCGTCGACTATTTAAAATTAAAAATTATATTTAAATTAAAAATTAAATTTTAAAAACAAAAAATGAAATTTTCAGTATGCATTTTACATTTTTTAAAAGGCCAAAAACTTTAAATTTCTGCATCAATAAAGTTACATGCTGCATACTTTTTCACAAAATGAGTTACTGGTTTAAAATTGCTTAGTCTGTAACTGAATTCACTAGAAGAGTTTTTATAAAGCTTTTGCATATGTGTGCTCTTTGTCAATTGAGATTCATGTTTACAAAATAAAACAAACAAACCAACTTTGTAACTAGCCTTGGCAGAATTCTATTTTTTATAATATGAATAATATTGATGTTTATAGTGTTCTTTTCAGTTTTTATTGATTTTAAATGATCACACTTGAGGGAAATTACAGGTAGGGATCAGCCCAATAATTATTTAAATATTATAATAATAGAGATTCAAAAAGATAATGCTTTATAACAATTAAAGCCCATGTCAAAATATACAAAGCAAATATGTTTCAATCAAATTCTAGTAAATCCTCAAGCAGCTTTTTCTTTTCATTGCCTGCCTATGTATTCTGATTTGTGGGTGTGAAATCAACATTTATGAATTTTAAAAAAAATTGAATCTTTCCAAAACTATTTACAACTTCTGTTTTATTAAAGAGAATTTCCTCTTGTGTATCTGAACAATCAGTTTGCAGAAATAGCTCTTACAAAATGCACCAAATGTCCATGTACTAAACTTCCTTTGACTTCATGGAAGATCTGCTCACCGAGGTCTTGCAGGATTGACCTCCCATTTACACTTTTTTGTTGTTTTGTTTATTCCCCATTCCAATGTGGATAATTTTTTTAAGAGCTCATGACAGTTGTGAATTGCTTGCATACTCTAACTATTTATGTCTATAATATTCAAGACAGATTTGGTCTTGGCTGTCTGCACAAAGCTCCCTCTGGACCAGCGTCTGCTTTTAGTTACACCCATGTTCTCCTACACAGGATTAGCTGAAGGCAGAATGTGTCTCTTTCTGCTCAGCAGGAATCGTGTGTGCAAACATGAGATCAGAATTTAATCTTCATGGCTGAGTTGATGGAAAAAGTGGTGTGCAATATTGTTTAGCCATGTATGTTAGGAATGGTTAGTGCTTTAAGTATCCTTGAAGATCAATGAAATGAACATAGAAACTTTATGTGCTTCTCTAAGGTGGTGGTCCCCATTAGACCTTTTTCTTTCTTTTAACAGAGGACAATTATGGGATGGATGGGAAGGCTAAACTGCCAAATTTCACTGAGGACATCGACTGGCAAGGACTGGAAGATTTATACAGTGTGAATGGAAGTTTGTACGAATACAGATACAACTATAGACTTAGTCTGGATGACTGGACTAATTACTTGAAGGATCTAGATAGAATGTTTGCACTGCTGAACAGTTACTATGAGCAAAATAAAACAGACAAAACTAAAACTGCTCAAAACAATGGGTACTTGGATGAATCACCTATACCATTTACCTGGGGGGAAATGACCTCTGCTGAGTCAGACGAAGACTCAAGTGGTCTGATTGGAGAAGAGTTGCAGCCTATCATGCCACCTGACTTTGCAGCCCTAGCTTTGAGCACTGTAATTTTAAGTCAAGCAAGAAAACTTGAATTAAATAATAATATTCCTGAGAAAAGTAGTTTGAATTCTGCACACTGGAGAAGTCATCAAGCTGAAAAATGGATGGAGGATAAAGAGTTAGACAGTTTTGAAATGGATTTAAGTGGAAACGGTTTAACAGAGCTGGAGTCCAGGCATAGCTTCATTCTACAGTCAGTTAGCATTCTTCAGAAAGACTCTCACCAGGACAATGACCCTGTGGAGGATATTTTTGAAGATCAGATATACCTTCCTGTGAGTTCTGATGAACCCACTCTTCCTCAAGCTCTAAATGTCTCCATTGGAGATCCATCTATTAGGTCTCAGAAAAAAGAGACTGTGTTGAAAAAGATGGAACATAACTTTGCAGGAGAGACTTCACAAATCCCAAATGTAGAAGGCAGTGCCTCATCTCCACTCTCCTTGGATTAGATCAAATTGTAAACCATATATGATTCTCTATTTTTGATCAGTAAACTAATCATGGTAATCATGACAACTGACATTCCATATTTATTGCAGATGTATTTTGCAGCTAAAATGAGCCCAATACTGTCTGTGTGTTTATTACACACACACACACACACACACACACACACACACACACACACACACA
>ML685897.1:2284440-2383221 GCA_007922175.1 Pelusios castaneus
ACACACACACACACACACACACACACACACACACACACACACACACAGGCACACTCACACTAATTTTCCATAACTGAGAAACTAGGTTCCCACAGTATTAAAAAAGAAACAGTGTTAACTTTATAGTGCAGTGATGCAACACATTTTTGTAGACTAGTAATTTCTTTAAGCAGGAGTTTTGAGTTACCTGTCTCCTTCCAAAAGGGCCCACATTAACGAATGTTTCAGTCCACCCCAAGCTATCTGCATAATATATTTTTGATAAATTATTTTTAACCACTGGAATTTCTTGTCACACTTTTGAGTAAAATGATATTGCACTTTTTTAATCTGTATGCCATACCATTTATTAATCCAATCCCTTACATGTTCTTAGTTTGCTCATTGTTGGATGTAATTGTGAAATAATAAAATGGGTTGACAGGAAAGAGGTATTCAGCATGGATTGTGAGAACAGGCTGTTCAAATATTATTTTAGCAGAAAATATTTCATGTTTTGTTGCCTTGACTTTCAGAAATGTGTTTTCAGAAAGGTATAGTTAATGAATGTTCACTGTATGAGGATTTTTTTCTTGATTTGGCTTATTTCCCTATATATTGATACCATCAGTATTAAAAAATCTATGAATTATCTAGATTTTTTTTTGCTGTTATCCTTACATGAGCAGAATATGCTTTGTCACCATTTTTTATTTTATTAGTCTGAACAATATCCTTATGTTTTCAAAAAGTTTTGTGATCATTTTGGAACTTAATTTGTTTTTTTGTTTGTTTGTTTGTTTGTTTTTTAAATCTCATTAAAGGGAATGGTAAAATTGCATTAGATTTACATACTTTAGATATGGAAGGCACATCAGGTCAGAACAATAGCCTAGACCTTTGTTGTTGTTGTAATGTGTTCTAAGGCTTTTTCTTTGGATTTTACCAAACATTTAATTTTTTTAAAAAATAATACAAAATCAACTTTGAAAAATCTGTACTGTTAATAACTTAACATATTTCTTAGTTTTTTACATAAGTAGCAAATAAATAAAATAACAAGAATTACCTCATACAGATATATTTCCACCGTTTCCAATTCACACTAAAGTTCCTTGTGTTATATGTTGTTTAGCTTAGTGGGTTTTTAGTCTATTGCCAGCACTGCAGATTAGAATTGTATTCTTTTTGCTTTAAGTGTTTAAGTTGAATTATTTTTAAAAGAAGATTCTTTTAGTAGGATTTAAATAATTATAAGTAGTAGTTTTTATGATGGACTCTGTGAATATGTTAAAATTAACTAGCTATGTATCTGATGTATGTGCCATGGGCTGAATGACAGAACAAACGTATTTATGGTCATGAATGATGCTATTTGTAAATAGATTTCAAGTTATTAGGATAAAAACTGTGGGATTTTTTTTAAAATCTTGTACAATATTTCTGTTATACTTTTATAGAACAATTCTGGCTTCAGGGAAGTCTAGAAGCAATTATTTCTTGAAATAAAAGGTGTTTTACTCTACCTGCTTCAGAGATGTCCACATAATCCAGTTTTCATAGAAAAGATCCCTTTTTAAAGCTCTAATTTAATTACATGTGCTGTTTTAGGAATCCAGCTACAAATGGAGAAATTGTGCACTAATGTATTAGAAAACTTACATACAAATTATTCATGATGACTGTAAATGATGTGTCTTCCCTACTTGAGATACTGCAAAGCAGTTAGTGCCTAATTCAAAAAAACCTTACTCATTGCAGGAGACAAATTGCATGAGTCATGGTTGCCCATATTAGAAACGGTTTTCCAAATCAAGCCACTGTATGTCCCCTCCATTCCCTCCTCCCCTCCCCCCCCTCCAGTGCTGTCCTATAATTTACATTTGTCTCTACCGCAGTTAGGGTAACATTCATTACAAGCTGCATCCTGGTCAAGCCTGGAAATGTGGAGTTTAAACAGACTGGAGTACAGGACTGTGCCATAGTGAAGAAGGAATTTTTGCTTTTCTTTATGCTATTTTTACACAATCACATTTCTCCAGCTATGAGACCTATCTTTTGCAGGAGCTGTTATTCTTGATCAACCAGTAGATGTCACTGTAGAGCAATACACTCCTGCCTGCCAGAGCTCTCAGCCCCAATCAGATGATCACATCTACTGACTTTTGAAATAACAGCCATGCCCATGATAGTGTTACATAATAGAAATCTACTAAGGATAACTTAATCCAGGGCTCTTTTATTAAAGGCTCAGACCTTAGTAACATGCCAAAGGCCCATATCAATGGCTTTCCCCCTTTTTTATTCTCTACATTTATTTAAGTGAAACTGCCGGACTCTTACGTTGCAACTGAAATGGAAAGTGACCACTGAATATTGACTCCATCATTTTGCTGCCTCTGTGCAACTTAAAACAATTACTGTTATTTAATTTGCTTCCACAGTGCCCATGGGAAGCTGAGTCTACATCTGGCTGACTGGAGGCATGATTCTGATCTGCTTTCTTGTTTTCAGAAGCACCGTACTTCGTGAGTTCTCATTGAAATCAATGGGAATAAGATACTTCTCTAGGGTAGCAGAATCAAGCCCTGATCAACAAGAATTCATGGAAACGTGGTGTTTGGGGCCATTTAGCAATCCACAAACTGGGCAGTGTCATATAAAGGAGCTGAGGCCTGGTCTACACTGACAGCAGTTGACGGGAGATACACAAGCTACAGAGATTTCCTAACTTCTACTTACCACAGCATCTTCACTTTGCTGTGCCAACAGGAAAAGTGCTCTCATAGGCACAGTTACTCTTTTTCCGGAGGTGGATTTATCGACTTCTGGATCGATTGAGTGGGTCTTCACTTCCACTCAATCGATCCCAAAGAGTCGATTGGATAGCAGCAATTTTGCTGCCATCAATGCAGACATACCTTGACTTTCTGCAGCTTTGTGGAATTTGTATTCCTTTTGTGGAAATTCTTCCAGTGGTGCGGGCTCTATTGTGAAGCTTGTTAGAGAAATATAATTTCCACTGCTTGCTGTTGTTTTTCTAACCTAAAAGTTCTGCATGTGTCAGTCAGCTGTGAACAGGATTTCCACATATGTACTGCCAACTAAGGACAATATTCACTTATCTCTATACTTGTATGTAGGCCTATATTTGGGGGGAGGGGTTGTTTTATTTTATTTAAATTTGGGCTCTGATATCTCTTAAAGCAAAGCCTCTTGTGTTAAGGAATAGTCATCTGTTTCCCCCTTGAAACAGCTGAATAGTTCAAGGTTTAGCAGTTTATTGGGCATTAACCTTCTAACAAGACAGAAGATATATGTACATCTGGCTGATCATAACATTCAGGATAAATTCTTCTTATAAATTAATTAGATTTATCACAAAATGCTGTGTGTTTTTTAAAATATAAACCACATGCCACTAATAGATGTATGGTACAGTATGTTTCAAAAAAGCTTTTTCTCTGTTCCTCCTCCCACCCCATGAGCAAAATGTTGCACTATAATTATCATCACTCTTTGCAAAAATTCCTTTGGGCACAGTCCTAAAATCAATGGAAGGATTTGCATTGACTTCAGAGTGCACATAAATGGGCCTTATCTGAATTCAGATCTTCCAGAATCAACCGGTGTTCGCAGTCCTGCACACCAACTCTCAAATGCAAGCTCATTTGGGGGGGGGGGGGGCATAAAGAAAACACGCTGGATATGAGATTTTTATTTTCAAATATCAAGTGTTCAAGGGTTTGCCTGTAAACACACATTTATAATAGATGCCCACAATAAATTTCCTTAAACACAGTGTTATATATCATCAAAATTATTCTAAGCTCTGCTGAGAAATATCAATAAAAGGAGCTTAAAGTATGCAAGAACAAACACACTTAACAATTAGTCTCTCCTTACCACAAGCACACTATCCACACGCTCATATGCACACACTACAAATGATCTAATGCTAGTTTATTCAACAGAACACTTCGTTAAACTAAACAAATACAGGCCAGTGTACCCATTCCATGCTCCTAAACTACTATCCAGATTATTTGGGGAGAGGACAGAGGGGAAGAGGTATGCATTTTGGGTCAGCTCCCATTGAAGTCAATGGCAATATTCCCTTTTTACACCAGTGGGGACAGGAGCCAGCCTTGATGAGGAATGCCTGTTATAACAGTGATTTTCAACTTGCATTTCTGCACAGAAACTGAGTTTATAAATTTGTGTACAACTTTTTGGTTTAACGCAGCCCTCCAATAATTTGTGGTGGTAAAAATGTTTTCTTCTAGAAGTAAAATTTCTGTCACAACTGTCTCAGGCACACATCTTGGTATGTCAGCCCAATGATCCCCCTTAATCTCCTAACCCAGTTCGGCCCTTACACAGTGAGATAGAAAAGATATTACCTTTCAAAGTTCAAAACCAAAGGGCAAATTTCTGAGTCCACAAAGACAAATGCCAAAATTTCAACAGTGCCCTTTAATTTGACCCTTCATTTTGGTGTTTTATAGAGGAACATTGATAATGGGCCACAGTCTGGTATCTTAATTTTAGTTTAAATTCTCATTAACTGCAGTGGAAATTTTGCTCAGTTAAGGATCCCAGAACTTGGCCTAACCTTTTAGGTTTTATAAACCTTACTTTTAGCATCTGTTTAGCAACATACCACAAAGGTATATTAAAACAGGTAGGCTATGTCTACACTTACTAAAATGAGTTCAAATTAGTTAGGTTGAACTAACTAATTTGAACTAATTTTAGTTAGTTCTAATTAGCTTAATTCAAACTAGAAAAAATGAGTTCGAACTAAGCAAGTGCCATTCATGGCACTTGCGCAGTTCGAATTAGCGATCTCCATTGATTTCAATGGGCCGGTTAGTTCAGACTAAGAAATTAGTTTGAATTAACATGGCCACGTTGGTTAATTCGAGCTAGTTAGTTCGAATTAACCCTTACTTCTAAGACCCTATTCAACATTATTAGTTCGAATTAAGGAAGCCCTTAATTCGAACTAGTTAAAGCCTCGTGTAGCCATGGCTTTAGTTAGTTCGAATTAAGCTTTAATTGGAACTAACTTGCCAGTGTGGACATAGCCATAGTGTTCTGCTGGAAATTAGTCAGATACTACATTTCTGCAGGTTATATCATTTTACGTTAGTAGTTTGGCTGTTAATTCTTGATGAAATCCTGTAGTGTATTATGCAATATTCCCACTGAAGGACTGTAAGATTTGACTCCCTAGTAAATATGAACTTTGCAGGAGCATATCCAGATTTTCAAAATGAAAGCACATATAGGTACATAAATGAAATATTTTGAATGTCAGTTAATTTATGGTGAACATGCATCCTAAAATACTTCAGTAACAACTAGCACCGTGGCATGTGTTAGCTATTTATCCACAGCCGATCAAAGGGGTTAGACAAAAGGATCTTCATCCTTCCTAGAGCACAAAAACATCTGGACACTTCTTTTTTTTTACTTCTTTTTCAAACAAAGAGGCTTTTTACCCACCCCCATCACATGAACAGTATCTTGTGATGGGAAATCTGTTGATAAGTGGTTTGAAATGTGGAAAAATAATGATACAATATAAGCTACTGATTATACAATGATCTTAAAGGTAGAGATAAGCCTGAACTAAAGATCCTAAATTCACTAACCCCAAATTTTGGGAAAATTTGAACTGAGGTCTGAACTTGGAGGGTCAGACACATCTTCATTTATAAGGCGACCTATAAATGAACAGAAAACACCTTATCTGTATAATGAGAGGCTTGTAGGCGTATGCAGTATTATGGTTCATATTAGTAACCACAGTTATTCACAATATATACTTACAGAAATGTTGAGAGTCTACCTCTATTTGTACAAGCTATTCTATGGAAATGTCTGTAGGGAATAAAAAAAAAATACAGATTCCTTACCTAAGAATGAAGCCACTGAAGTATGCCTGTCCAATCCAGAACATTTTTAAAAGGATGATGTTAAGTGGTTCAAGTCCAAAATGTAAAGTACCTTAAGCGTTGTGATGTGGTAGGTTAACACAGACACTCTTCTCAAAGCTCTTCTAACATGGAAACCAACCTTGCCCTCCTCTCAGGCAAATCTCCCACGCTGGGAGTTCTGCCTCAATGATAGGAATAGAGTTGAGTTTATCATCTGGGATGCTGGTGCACAAAGGAGCAAATAGGCGTTAACACGCCTCCCCCAACTCCATTAGAAATAAAGAAGCCACTGAAAATGGATGAGGGGAAACTTGGGAAGGAAATATTTTTTGTCATTGTTTACCACCACCACCACAAATTGGAGAGGAAACAGAGCGAATGCAAACTCTGAATAGAACCTCATAATGTCACTTTGACTCCCACTTACTCAGTTAGTTTAGCTCCAGTTTTACACCACTGAAACCAACAGAGTTACACAGACACAGAATTGCAGTTAGGCCGTCAGGTCACAGGCAAGGAGCTCAGCACCACCTGCAAGTGCTTACCAGCCTCTGTGCTCAGTGCAAGCAGAGAGGACACCACACTATACTCAACCAGCATGCTGAAAATCTGTCATTTGGGCAGGATCTGACCCTGTATTATTAAATCAATAGAGATTCATCAATTTTAAGGCAAGAAGGGACCATCATGACTTCCTGCATCAAGCCCATAACTTTTGGCTGAACTAGAACGTACCTGTTAGAAAGCCATCCAGTCTTGATATCAAACCTTTGAGTGACATCAACTGCACCACATCCCAGGTAAGCTATTAATTACACCCAGTGTAAAAACTGAACAGCTTATTTATAGTATGAATTGAGCTATTACAAAAATTAAATTTGGCCCCCCAAATAAATATTGTCTGAAGAATAACAAGAGGTGATTTAAAGGGAGAAGAGCTATCAAAGCTAAAGGGCACAAGAACAGATATATATAAACTGTCCATCAATACATTTATGTTGGAAAGCAGAAGGTTTCTATCCACCAAGTTTGCAAGAGCCCTGCAATAGCATTAGAGGGGTACGAACCATAACTAGTTTTAAAATGGCGTTTGATAAATTTATTAATGGGATTAGATTATGGGATGCCTGCAAGAGCAGAAGATTGGGCTTGATGAGCCAGAAGGTCTAATCCAGTCTATATCCTAGGTGCCTGAAGTGCTGCACTGCTAATTAAAGTCCTGGCTAATGAGAGACGTAACCATTTTCTGCAAATTCTCAGCCAGAGAGGTGGTCATTTGAGGCTCAAGAGTCATATTAGCCAATCAAGACATTCTGGAATAAATGGAGCTGTTTCAAGCAGGCTCTGATGCTACGATGGTGAGGAAACTCAGATGCCAGTCAGAGAAGGAGGAAGCTGGCCAGGAGGCAAATCTATACTTTACAGACCAAATCCTGCTATTACTGAAGCCTATAGAAATTTTGCTATTAACTTTAATGGAAACTGGATTTGGCCCTGTGTGACTGGCAGCCAGTTGGCTCTATTTGTAACTTTAAAAAAATCCTCTGAAATTCTAAATCCTCATCAGAATTGTTTATAGCTATTTAGAAATAATTCTACTGTATGTGCCATGTCATCTACCCTTGTACTTCTCACTAACCAAAATACAGAATCCCCTTCTCTACTGCTAAAGGCTTTGAGACATGCGCCGGGCAGTAGACTATAACACTGGCTTCTTACCATAACCTTCCACCTAAGTGTTGGTAACAGTCAGTCGTAATGCCTCCAGTTTAAGACTGCAGATGAGGAATTAGCACAGGAAGTAGATAAAAAAAATTAAATAGCCTCTTGCTGACTCAATCAAATGGGAAAATTTACTTAAAATATTTTGAATAATAAATGGCCAGAACATGTCATGAGGGTCTAATGGAGGTCATTTCTGTGCCTACATCTCCTCCTGGAAGGGTTCAGCTGACTCTTCCATTTCCCCTAGACCTCACCGAGAGCTTTAAATGAAGATGGAGATCCACAGTTTAGGAGGAAACAGGAATTAGGGAGGGGTAGACATAAGCAAATTATTTGTGAGGAATTCACGCATTAGTTCACATAGCCTCGAGCTGTATTAGCCTCTGAGTGACGAGACAATAAGTGTGAAAACTCAGGACAGGAGGTAGGGAACAATAGGCATCTATATAAGACAAAGCCCCAAATATCAGGACTGCCCCTATAAAATCAGGACAGCTGGTCACCCTACTTCTTCCTTAGAATGGGTGGTACCAACAGTGTTGAGAGAAAGCCAGAAGGAAGTTTTGTAGTGCAAATTTATTTCCAGCAGTCTCGAATCTCTTACTTGCCATCAAGCCACACATGCATGACAAACTCCCTTTTGCTTTCAGTTTGAGGTCTGTGTGGAGTGGTAACAGTCCAGTTCCAAAATGCAGCTACCCAAAGTCTCTAATTAGTGGAAAACCAGAACACTCTGTTTAAAAGAATTGCAAGCATTTGCAAAGGACAGCCAAGCCTTTCCTGTCAACCTAAATTTGGGTATTGTGTTTTCTGAGAAAAGTATGGATTTGACGTTCGTGGTAGCCACGTATATCAGATAACTGCATCGGTAGTTACAGAAATATGCATTTACCTGTTATAGTCTCTATGGGTATGATGATTATATCTTAATCTTATTACAAATTAATACTGTAGTATTTTTTCCACACTGACATATTTCAATTGCCTGAGTGCTACACTGAGTAATACTACATCCTATCAAATTAAAATAAATGTACATTTTTAATAAGATAAGGATACAGTGCCTTAGAATTTGAAACCTTTACCTGCTCTCTAACTTTTCTATGGCTTAACATGTTATCAACAGTACTTTAAACAATTATGTCCATTTCAAAATGGTGTATTTGTCTTCAAATAACCCCTTTCAAGTTCAGTTGGATTAAAGACTTTGAAAGCTATGTTAACATGCCACATAAAGAATTATCTAGCTAAGTTGCATAGTTTAGACACGTTCCGTTGTGCTTTGTAGCAAAACTCACAGTAATTACTCATCTCTAAGAACTATGATTTGTGGATGCAAAAACAAATGATCCCTTTAAACATTTTCTTAAAGTCTTGACATTAATGATATGCATTTCTGTTACCCTTCCATTGATTTCTGCTGTTCAGAACACTTGACCTTATTTTGACACTGGATCAGAGCATGGCCATTTAATAGACACACCTGAAGTAATTAAAACTCCATCATCTGGAGGGGAGAAATAAGAACTTGGGTCATTTTGAGGTATCCAGCCCTCAAGTATGCTATTGATGTCTCCAGTATGTTTTGTTGGTTTCATCATGTGATATGTAGATTAAAAAAGAAGGCACAGGTGTTTCACAAGGCGCCATATTTAAATCAACCAACAAAACTGAATTTTACATTTTCAAAACAAGGGTCTGTATCTCAGCTTTGACTTCTTCCAATGCATTTTCAGTTGAGGAATTTATTGCTTCTGAAAAGGGGCCAGGATATGTCTGTGCTATGTAATTCATTCCTCGTGCCGGACAGACATCTTCAGTGTGCTCTCCTTGAGCACTGAAAGTAGGGCAGGATATTGTCCGTGCATAGTTTTGTTGAGATCCAGCACTGCCAACCATCTCACTCACTGTGTTTACAGGTGAGGACCTCCATCTTTGCCTCTGCAGCTGAGCTTCTTTATATTTAATGGAATACCAGGCCAGAAAAATAAAAAAGAATGCCACAAATTTGAGACCAGCTGCCAATCCAAAGTAAACGAAGCGAAATGAAGTTACATCATATTCCCAACACGATCCTTGCACGCCACAATCCTGTTGCCAAAGCATGCATGTGGTGTCGATAACAGCCCCAAAATAAATTGGAGTCGGAATGTAAGCTGTAAAAATAATAATTAGTGGTGAATGTTTAGAAGACTTTAAGAAACTAGATAAGATGCAATATCCCAGTTTTATGTTATTTTAACACCACTCAGAAGTGTGTTAAGCACCTCCTAATGCAATGAAACTCTATCACTGCACTGAAGGAACTTACAAAACTCTGGCCCTCAATCAGGAAAGCATCCTTATTAACCACGTGAGGAAGTGCTGGCCACGAGTCCCACCAAAATCAGTGCGACTTGAGCACATGCTTAGGTGCTGTCCAGAATCAGAGCCTTACTTGTGTGAGTATTCCTAGTGAGCTCAGCAAGCCCGCTCACGTGTAAAGATAAACGTGTGCCCGAATCAGTTGCAGGATCAGGGTGTATTTTTAGACACGACAAAAGGGATGGTGCAAGGAAAGACAAGGGACAACATTAGTAAAGATACACCTCCACTGCCAAAAAAAAAAAAAAGTGGCAGTGAATCTCTGCGCCTGGGTCAACTGACATGGGCTCACGAGGTTCACAGTAGCAGGCTAAAAATAGTAGTCTAGACATTCCTGCTCAAGATTGGAAACATGGTGAGAGGTGTGTGACTCAGAGCCTGGACTCCAGTGTGAGTGGGAACATCTACACTGCTATTTTAGCTCTGTGGCATGAGCCTGGGATCTGAGACTTGCTGCCAAAGGAAGTGGGGGCATTGCAGGGCAGACATATCCTGAATTTACATGGCCATTCAGTCATGGCTACTGTGTACTATGATGAAATAGGATTTTTCCCCCCACAAGACCCATCAGTTTTTTTCCACATCCCACTTCTAGTGATAAATATGGAGACCAATATTTTTAAAATATTGTTTCACTATGGAACTTCTACCATCTTCGCCACATCATCTCCATTATATGAATATCCAGTGCTACTGCACTTAATTATTGTCTCCAAAAGGTTTCTTTTGTTACACTATGAGACCACAAGCCTGCTCCTCTGAATGTCAATGGCTCCACTGACTTTTTAATGGACACTGGAGCCTTTGAGGGAGGGACCATGTTTCATTTTGTTCAGCTGAAACAAATTGGCACTCAGCCAATAAAAAATAATAATTGTCTTAATTTGAATGACATTTAAACAAGGAAACTGGCCTAGGTTAAGTGCTGAGTCTCTGTCCTATAAATGTGAGTCACATTTTATAACAATCTTCTTCAAAGAAAATTGCTCCTTTAGAGATTAGATGAAACAGAAAGGCCTTCTTCTCTCATTTCTCATGATAAATAATCATTACAGGCTCTGTTCACATTTTTGCAGTATCTGAACCGCTCAAGTGCTTTGGATAGGCAAGATCTGACTACTTCACAAGCTTGAAAGGAATAGCTTTGGGTAGAGAATAACCTATCTGCTTTGAAAAACAATTAGGAGATAGTAGCTGAAATACAAACATTTCTTGTCTTAGAAGGAAAAGAATTGCTTTCTGGGAGGGTAATATATCAGCTGAAGAAAACAAAATACCAGTTTAAAAAACCTGCATGACAAATTCCAATTAGAAAAAATATAAAAATCTGGACTGGGTCTATAATTGTTTCATCATCCTTTTCAACTAATCCTTAATCCTGTCTGTTAGGTTATGATATTCATAGGTGGCCATTCAGTGTGGAAGAGCAGAGGTTTACAGTGCTGTGGTGGACCATGCAGAAAAGGGGGTTGTAATTTTTAATGTGGTTACTTGACGTGGCCCGGAATGTTTCTCACAAGGTTTATCAAAAAGCTGATTCACCAAACCCAAAATGTCTTTTGTGAAAGGGTCAGGGGCAATATATTTCCCATTTCAAAAACAAAAGTTTAGCAATTGTCCAAAAAAAAGTCCTGGTTTGATATTTTTAAATTCAAGTTTCATTTTTCAGTTTGAAATGACTTTGGGGGGAATTTTTGGATTGTGAAACTGTAAGGCTATGTCTATACTACAAAAAGTTAGGTCGACTTTGTTAACAAAGTGGTTTCCCTGAATGTGGACTTAGTAAGTCGCCTTAACTGCCCTTAGGTCGACCTAACAAAGTGGACAAGCATCAACACTATGCTTAGGTCGACCTAAGGAGTTGACTTAAGGGTTAGGTCGACCTAACCGGCAGTTCTTATTAAGTCAACCTAACCTTTCATTAAGTCGACTTAAGGAATTTCTTCAGTCGACTTAATGAAAGCCTGGTGTGGACAGGAACTAAGTTAGGTCGACTTAAGCTTCCTTAAGTCAACCTAACTTGCAAGTGTGGACATAGCCTGAAAGATTTAACAGTGTGATCTGGTCGAGGGAGGGAAAGTTTTCAGAACCTTGAAAATTCTCATGGGGGTAGGCAAATTATTTTCTACTCAGCTCTAGTCATAAATAGAGAACCATCATGTGGAAAGAGTGCGCCAGCCAAATAAGGAATAGCAAACTGGTGCGGAGATAACCTATTCTAGTTTTGAGTAATGTACCATGAAGAATCCAGAAGCACAGATGGCAGAAAATGAAACAATTCACCCTATGTCCCAGTGAAAATGCTTTGAGAGCTGACACTGGAAATCATTGGTAGAAGAGGCCAGAAAATGCTTTTTTGTGCGAGGAAAGGATTCAGTTTCAAACAGCTACATTATTTAGCTACTAAAACTATCCAGGAATAACTAGGAACAAAGAAACGGAAATAAAAGGCTTTGAACAAAGGAAACTGTTGAAGTTCCCTGTAAAATTCCCACTTAAAATATACCCTCTACAGTCTGCTATAGACTAAAGCTGCTTCTTTAGGGATGTATTGAAGCAGGGATGTAGCTATGGGTGGGCCTGTGTGGGCACAAGCCCACCTGGTTGGCCAGCAGGTCGACTTGCCACAGCGCCTGGCAGAGGCGTGAGCTTGGCCACCATGAACACAGACCTGTCAGCAGCAGGCGGCCACAGCCATGAGTGTGGAGGTGGATTTGTCTCCACCCACACAGCTCTCGCCCCAGGCAGGCGCTGCAGCCTCTGTGCGGAAGCAGGACTGGCCAGGCCCACCCTGGAGAGTCAGGGGCCTGGCCAGAAAGCAGGGGCTGGCTATGCCCCTATATTGAAGGAATGGGAACTTAAAACTGCTGGTAAAAAACTACTGCTGAAGAATGGTGTAAAATTCAGTTCTTCAGTATTCGATCAATGTAGATTTCTTTGCCTCCATAGTGCTGGCTGGCCATTAGAGCACAATGTGGTTTGCATACACCAATGTGGTATAAGAAAAGTAATTGTAACAAAACATGAACAGCAAATAATCTCTCTGTTGCTGGGTTCAATAGTGATTTTAGGCCCATAATGCTAGTCATTGGTGGCATTTCACTGCTTTTGCAGAATAATTATTTAGGGAGAATTTTGTGAGGATTTTGCAAATGGTTGCTGTTAGTGCTCATGTTTGCCATAGGACTTACCAAGAGTTCGTAATAAAACAAACTGCATTCCTAGTGCAAAAGGCCGCTCACCATCTTCCACAGACCTAGCAGGGAAAGAGAATAGCAACAGTCTCAACAAATAATCCTGTCAGTACATTTTGATTGGACTGTCTTGGTTTTCTCCAGCTGTAAAAAACATTGGCTAAAATTTCTTCACTGTATTTGGTAATAACAATAAAACCTATTGTTAATAACAAAGAGCCAGACTATGCTGTGCTTACTCAGACAAAGATCCCATAACCTTGAATGGGAGTCTTCCTTGAATAAGGACGTAGCCTGCAGAACGTAGCCCACAGCTGCTCCTCAACTGAATTACACTGTAACTCACAGCTTCTGGTAGTATTTCCCTGATAATCTCATTTTTTTTCCTTATATTTTTGCACATAATGGTTCAAATTCTGCTGTGTTACGCAGGTGTAAATCTGGAATAAACTCTCTAAAATTAATGGACCTTTGCTCCATGAGTGCACATCTAAGCTAGGGCAGGAAACAGTAGAACCACACGACAGCTTTCCCAGGGTCCTACGCCAACACCACTGAAGTCAATGGGACCTCTTTCATTGGTTTCACAGGGAAAAGGATCAGGTCCTTAGAATATCAGAACATAAAGCAGCACTCTGTCTGTGCCACAGCAAACTGCAGAATTTCCCTTTAGACTGCTTAAATATTCTGAAATGTTATATATCAGGACAATTAGTCTTATCTTTACATAGTGTGGCACTTAGATTAATAAACTAAACATTTACTGTACATGTTGCACATACTCTCTCTCTCTCTCTCTCTCTTTCAAACGACCACTAAGGTTGTAAAGGCAGGCTCCCAAAAATTAGGAAACGCCAGAACTAAAGAACCCTCGGTAATCTTAATCGGGCGGTCTTGTGCATATGCATTATGATACAGACTTTAATGAGATATTTTACTGCCCCAGACCAGTGCATCACAGAGGAATTTGTGGAACCAACTGTATGATGCGATGCAGATTCTTTTCTGGTGATGGCGGTGCTGCATTCAGAGCAGGGAGCCAGACCAGCAGCCACTAGGCTTTGGCCACCTAGCTCTGAAGACAATGCCATCACCAGCAGCAGAGCAGAAGTAAGCCAAGGCTGGGGACCAGGGTGCTGAAGAGCAGCCCCTGTCCCAACCCATCAGGGTGCACTGCCCAGGGCAGTATATCTCCCTACAGTGACCCAGACTGAGCTCATGCTCCTGAGCCCAACCCCACACAGTTTCTGTGCCCCAAGGGCTCTGCCGGCCCCAGAGCTGGGACCCCCCCGCCCAGGTGGCTTTTATGGGCTGCAAGCAGTTGAATGGTGGTGAAGGCTGAAGAGAGGCTGCAGCCCCAGCGCACTGAGCTGCAGCAAAGAGGAGATAGGGAAGCACTATAGCCACCCGCACCATGGCACAAGCCAGCACTGCAAACTGCCTGGTTCGGGCATCCAGCCTCCAACCTAGCCAAGAACAAGGCCAGCATTTACCTGAGGAGGAGCAGGGGCCGGGGCTACTTGGGTGATGTTCTGTCTAGCCCACTCACTCAGCCTCTACCTTCCAGTCCCAGGCGTACTACAATATCTAGCTCATATGCAGCTAGTCACTCAGTGTCATTCATAACCCTGAATTAGGTACTCAAGCTTCATGAGGACAGCTAGAGCCCTAAAAATGGTGTTCACAAAAGCCACTCCGTCAAGTAGGGAGCTGTCTAAGGTGGGCAGCAACAGATAGCAAGCGAGTAGAGAGCCATGTCTCTCACAGGCATTTAAGCGCCTAACTTCAGGCTGAAAGGAGGCATTGAGCTCTGCTTGGCAATTCACAGCCATGAACCTGATGCTGGAGTTAGGCACCTACACATCATTTCCAGCTCTACCTTTCTGATCTATAGCACAGTAGTTAACGTATTTTCATGGGATGCGGAAAACCCTGGTTCAATTCCTTCCTCAGCCTAATGAGAAGAAAAGCTTTGAACAGCAGTTGCTGACATCTAAGAACATCCCAAAGCCCCTGAGTGAGGGCACACATCTGAGAGGTGGGTGATTCCTGTTCAAATCCCTGCTCCTAATCAGGCAGAAAGAAAAAATTGAACTGAGTGCACGAGCCACTTGGCTAAAGGAGCCCTACTACGCCTCTTCTCAATACTTTGCATGGAATTAGCTGTGTTCACAGGATCCCTACTGAATTTGACCTTGCAGGCAAAGTGGGGGGAGGGAGGCGCAATGCCTAGTCTGAGGGTCTTGCGGGGTCTCAGGCATGAGAGATACTTACCAGAGCCTGCCTAAGGCAGTCATACGCATGCCCAATGGCAGAACCTTAGGTCTGAGAGAACTTTTACAGTTTAAATTTAGACACAGAGTTAGGTAGCAGCTGAGCAGAAAGTTTGTGAACGTTTGGGGTGGATCCAAGCTTTAGGCACCAAAAGCCAATATTTAGGCACCGATAGGGGAAGTAAGGTGCCTGAGGCCCTCTGTGAAGCTAGCCTGTAGTGACCACCTCTGCAAAGATGGGCACAACACTAGTAATTTTTTCAAGAGTTTCAGGATGTTGGCTGGGGCGGGAACCACTGTGGTGGGGGCATGAGGGGTGCGTCTACACTAGAAAAAGTTAAGGTGACTTTAAGTCGACGTAAAGGCGACTTAACAGTGGACATAGACGTCCACACTGTCCTTAAGTCGACTTATGAAATCGACTTGAGATAGTTATTAAGTTGCCTTAATGAAAGCCCCGTGTGGACATGGAGTAATTTAGGTCGACTTACGTGGACCTAAATTGCTAGTGTAGACATACCCGAGATGCTCCAGGCGTCTACTGAAGCTGGGACAGAATACCCAGTCTGTGTTGTTGCAGGCCCCGCATGCACATCCACTCCTGGCTGTGGAGGAGTGTGCATTAGTGTGCACAGATGCTTCTGCTCAATTCCACACGGGTGCCTTTTACTATCCTGGCTCTACCCCCCCCCCACCTTGCTCATCCCAGAGCCATTCTTAACCTCCTGCTTCTCAGGCGCCTTGCTTAACACGTCTTAGTATGAGTGTGGGGAACTGGATTCGATGCCCTGGCATGGGCACGTTCTGATTCTATCACCTGCTAAACAGCCAAACCCAGACTTTCCCCATTTCCTACTTCCAGTCTCCTTTCCCAGACATTGCCAGTCCTGCGCAGCGGCCCCCCCAGTTCTTTTTCCCCAGGGTCCTTGCCCAGCCATTCCCCGCCAATTACTTTTCCCTAGTACCCTTGCCCAGCTATCATCTCCAGTCCCCATGACAGCCTCCCCACAAGCTCTTTATTTCCAGCCTACTGGCCCAGTTTCCCCCACTCCTCAAAGTATGTAGCTCCAGTCACTGCCTCCATAAACATCTATGTTCCCCCGTTGCCTCCGCATGCCAGGCTCTTTGCTCAGCTTTGTCTCAGTTATTTCTTCCCAACCTCAGCAGGTTTCCCTTTCCTCCGCGCCACCGTCTCCAAGCCCCACAACTGTTTCCTAGTCCTTGTCTACTTGACCAATTAGGCTCTGTTTCCACCTCCACCCATTGACCATCACTCTCGCCCTTCTCTCCGTCCCCAGCTCCCAATCCTAGTCTTTTTACCCACCTTTCTCCTCCACCACATACCAGTCTAAGTCTTTTGCCCCCAACCCCAGTTCCCTTGGCTGCCCCACCCAGTCCCAGCCACCTTGTTCCAGTTCCAACTCTTGTTCCCACCGCACTTGAGTCAAACTGTTTCCTCCTTCATGCTGTATGCGTATAAGGAGGAGGGGGCAGAGATGTGCATCACTGAGTGCATAAGACAGCCAGGTGCGCTGCGCTCAGGTCCAATGACCAGCAGAGTCTGGCACAGGGCAATCACGAGCAGTCAATACAAGGAAAGTCTAGCCTTCCCCTGTAGAGCAGGCTGAACGAAGCCCCTTCAGTCAATATGTGGGGGCTCGTGTACTGTGAAGTCCAATCACATGGGCCAGCTATGAGGTGATGAAGCATGTTCAGTGAGCACAGAGTAATGGGACCAGTGGCATAAACTTACTAAAGGGCAATGCTACCTGCCCTGCCTATAATGACACAGTAGGGTACTAGATCGGGGGGGCTTAACTAATTGCGTAGGCTCACCTACAGGAAGGTACAATGTAAATCCATGTAACTGTGAAATTGTAAGACTAGAAACAGGGGCACCAGGTATTATAGGCAGGGGAAGGCTTAACCTTCTCAAACAGTCAGTCATGGCCCCACCCGCACTCCTCTCTAAGGTCCCTCTCCCTCCTGCTTCATGCTGCTCTTCCCTGCCCAGCAGCTCTTCCCATTCTTATTCAGGCTCCCCTGAACAATATATGGCAGGGCGCAGCGGGAAGGGCATGGAGAGAGCCAGACATTCGTCTGGGACTTCAGATCAGTTGGTGCTCAGACCACCCTGCTGGTACTCCAGTGTGGCTGGGGCCATATGTGACCAGGGAAGCTGGGGCCGCAGGCTGGGACTCTGGGGGGGGCCGCACAGTGGTGGGGGTGTCCAGCTAGTGCGCCAGGGTGGCTAAGGCCACATGTAGCTGATGTTGCGTAGCTGAAACCCAGGGCAGCTCAAGCCACTGGCTGGGACCACATGTGGATGGGGCTGCCGAGCCAGGACTCGGCCTGGCTGTGGCCACCAAATGCCAGGGCCACCAGGCGCGGCTCAGGGCAGCTGGAACTGCTGGGTGCTGGGGCCACTTGGCCAGGACTTGGGGCAGCTAGGACCACCGGCTGGGACTCCAAGTGGCTGGGGCACCCAGAGCTGTCCAGCCAGGACTCAGGGCTGGGGCGACTGTAGTGAGGGCTCATCGATCTGCAGTCGAAGGGATCAGCTCCAGGCAACAGTACGGGGGAGACATGGCCTCAGGTAAAAGGGGTTGGCCATAGGCTAGCCTATCCTAGCAGGCAGTACATGTGCCATAGGGAAAAGTGGTTTGAGTGAAATAAAAGAGCACCAAATTTTATCTTGGTACTGTGACCCTAACTTTCTGATGTCTGAAAAAGTAAGTTTAGATTCACGTTTTAAAGATATTATTTTTATTATGATTAATTATAATTATTATTATTCACTGCGTGCAAGCACCTCTTGATAGTCTGAGCAATATTTTTAGGGGGCTGACATCCAGATAAGCCAAATACTAAGATTCTTTTCCTGAGCCAGACCTGAAAATATAAACCATTATTTTCAAGTAATGTATTGTTTCTTCAGATATAGCCATTTATTTATTTTTACATCTTTCTCTTTGCACGATTGCTGGGTATGTCTTTGCTCATACGATAGATATGTCATCATGTTATGGGTTTAAATATAAGGGGGTCAGACCCTTAAGAAGTGTAAACAGGTGTAGTTCTGTTGACTTTAATGGTGTTGCATTTTGGTCTAACCAGCAGCCTCGCTCTACTGGAAACGAATACTCGGATGAGAGGTACAGTATACCTAGCTAGGCAACCAGAGGCTTACCTGAGTGTCACTATGATTGCTGATGGCTGGGCACACGCCGTTATAAGGGTAACTATGAAAAGAAATATTAGGAATGGGATAAGTGTATTGCAGGTCCGGTCACATTTCCCAGAAACGGCGTAGCCATTCTCATTCAGGTACGTTTTGACAATAACCACCCTGAGCTGACCACGCTGTCCGACAGTTGGTGGCGTGATAACTTGGCGGCTTTGGACACAGGCACACTCAGTATAATTTCTCACCTGAGGAAAGTACAGAGGGGAAATAAAAATATTGTGATTAAAAGACTTTTGTCCTTGCCACAAAGCCAAAAATGCTGTATTTACCATATAACAGTTTTTTTAACGTCTGTAGTGAGAAACTACCTCCTAAAAAGGCATTCGATGCTTAAGCGATTATCCTAGTTCTAGGCAGGGGTAATGCCCCTATTATTAGGTTTGCGTGACATGTGCCATACATTGCTTATACCATGTCAAACCTAACCATTTGACCTGAACCTTTCTATACCAACTGCCTCAGTCTGGATTTTTTTTTGGTAACGCTTGGCCAAAATGGTTCTGCGAGTGAGTTTAAAGAAAACTATCGGTTGCCTATATTCCATATAAACATTCCTGTGGCCTCTTCTCTGAACAGCTCTAGTGCCCCATGATTTTGGAGCTGGTATTTGAAGTTTGGAAGGGATGTGGCCTTTGTATCAGAGTTGGGATGTGTCTAGAAATATCTGCCCTCATCTGCACAAGTTACACAGCTTTGAAAAAATCGCAGCTCGCCAGAGATCACCAGAGATTCCATATTCATTAAACACGTTCGATCCTTTCACAGTCCCCCTGACCGGATTACATGTGTGTCATCCCCACTGAGTATTCTCTAGCCCAAGACTACAGGGATAAAGCTGGGGTTTTTTCCCATCCTGGCTGGTCTGGCTACTTTGGGCTGGGGCCAGGCACCGGAACAGAAATCAGGGAGCCCCTTGCGGTGTTGTCAATGCCCTCACTCCCACACCATTGGCACCCAGGCAGTGTGGAGGAAGATGTTTGTTTGAACATGGAGGAGCCAGGTGGATGGGGGATGGTATATGCAGTTTGGAACAAGGATGGTGTCACTGGAAATGGAGTGAGGAGAGAACTGGGTGTGATTAGGCAAGGAAACTAAGTAGTCAGAGATGGAGGGGGCAATCTGGGTCTGGGAATTGGTCAGGGAAAGAGAGGAGGCTACTGAGACTGAATGATAAGCAAGAGGTAGGGTTGCCAACAGTTTCGTATTACAAGGGATGTTGCTAAATCAGTATTGAACACCTTTCATTATCATTATCAGTATTCACAGGTGCAGCTTTCCACTCTGTTCTGGCCCTATCCCGAGTGCTCCGGGAAAGCAGACAGGACTGCACTCAAGGGCCAGGGTCGGGAGGGGAGAGGAAAGATGCACTTGTGAGTATTGGCTCCTTGCTCAACAGGTGCCCCTGTTGACTTCCGCCCTTGAGCACAGCCCTGTCTGCTTTCCCTGTGCAGGCTGTGTCTAGCAGGGCAATTGGACAGGCCTGTGTGCCCTGGGGATGGACTAAAGGGTGAGGTTCAGGAAGGAGCACTGTTTGGCTGCAAGGTCAGTGCTCTCAAGTTGTGGCCCCTCACATGCAGAGTCTCTGCCAACATCCCCAGCAGGGTGCGCAGCAAAGACCAGCAACTGCAGCCTCCAAGTTGGCACCTGGTGCCCCTGTAGATCCTGAACAGGAGCTGCAGTGACTGCTGGTCAATGGCACCTGAGGCCCTGGGTTCTCTGCTTAGGCAACACATGGGGGAGAAAGACATGTGGATTCATGAGGTCAGATTTCTGCCAGTGTTTGTTTGTTTATTTAGCAACCTTGCAGACAGGCCAGCAGAGCTGCACATGGAGGGGCAAATTCCACACCTACCTGAGGTTTGCAGAGATAGGCTGACCAAGGGATCCCCTGCTGGCTTGTGAGGCTAGGTGCCTGCCCTAGTGTTTGTTTGGGTCTCTCTCAGGGACCCCAGGATGGGGAGAGGTTAGGGTTTGGGGGGGTTAACTGAGCCCCTGGGGGTGGCCAGCCAGTGTGCCTTGAAAACCATAGCTGGTTACCATCCAGCCTCCTGAGGCTCAAGGAGTGGCTGGGGCTACCCCACTCCTGCACTCATTGACTCAGAGCCAGCCCCACGGTGCCTCCGGGCTCCATCCCTGTGTGATATCTGCAGAGCCAAGCCAGTCAAGTGAACTGGGAAGCAGAGCAAGCTGCAAGCAGAGTTGTGAGCTGTCCCCCTCTGGGAAAGGCAGGAGCAACAACTGGTCCCTTCTGCAAGGTGCTGCTGCTTTCCAGGCGGGTAGACTGAAGGTAAAGGGAGAGGGTCCTGCCCAGGAAGGGGGTAGGGCATGACTCCAAATGTTTAGGGAGCAGCTGAACCTCTAAGAAGTACCCCCATTATCAACACTCATGCATCACCTCTGCTCTGCAGCATCCAGAACTAGAGAAAGAAGCTGGGAGAGGGAAAACAGGACTGGCTGGGCAAGGAGAGTGAGACTGCAATGAAAAGCCTGAGGCAAGGAAAAGGGGACTGTGTGGCCAGGAGAATGGGACTGGGTAAAGGAGCCTCCCATAGGCAAGTGACAGATTGGAGGAAATGGGGCAGAAGAAGTCAAGCCTGCAGGGGAATGGGCAGGAGAGTCTGCCCCTTGGAGCACATTCCCCTCCAGAGCCTGGAACGCAACCCAAGATTGCTGTGGCTCTTCCTCTGTTCTCAGCATGTATCTTTGAAACCCACTATGGGCAAATTGTGTCTCATCTCCTCATAGTGCTGAACTGAATAGAAGATGACAACCCACTATTGTTAGCAGTCACTCAGTTAACTCAAGTGACAAAAGGGTTGGTGATGGATCTAAAGTTTTCAGCTCTGCTGATGACCAATGTGGGTGTCACTTTGGAATGATAGAATAATTGGGTTTTTTTCTTTTAAAAATGGAGGGAATTTTATATATACACACACACCCCTATGCTAAAGGAATATCATTCAGGTTGCAAAGGCAAGCTCTCACATTTAGGAAATGCCAGAACTAAGGCTGGCTGTACAACCTTCATCTGGCCCCCTATTGTGAATGCATTATGATACAGTCTTTAATTACATAATCATATACTACTTTTTCCACATAAAATCATAACATCATAGGACTAGAAGGGACCTCGACAGGTCTTCTAGTACAGTCCCTTGCACACAAGGCAGGGTGAAGTAGTAACTAGACCAGTGGTTTTCAAACTTTTTTCCTCAGGATCCAGTTGACAAAAATCATTTATGCCTGTGACCACACAATTACGTCTTTGAGTAACACATTCCAGATTTTTGGCAGCAGCAGCAGGGTATCCCGCAACCAGTACCAGAGGATCTGCGACCCAGTACTGGGTCCCAATCCTAAGTTTGAAAATCACTGATCTAGACCATCCCTAACAGGTGTTTGTCTAACCTGCTCTTAAAAATCTCCAATGACAGAGATTCCACATCCTGCCTGCACAGTTTATTCTAGTGCTTAATTACCTAAGTGTAGTACATTTTCTTAGCATGACACAGAATGAATGTGGTTGCTAGATGCCAAGAGCAAGTCATTATTGTTTCATGCTATTTCCTGTCTTTCACTTTTATTCAGTTTTAATAGACAATTCTTTATAGAAATGTTCGGCCTTGCATTATCTTCTGTGTGTCATACCAAGTAAATTCCAAAGCCTTGGTATTTTGCAGCCATAAACATTCTGTTGACAGCAGGGACAGCTGTTACCCCTCACCAGTTTTCCTGTGCACAGGCCCAGAAACTCTAAAATTCCAGTCGACGAGTTTCCTTTTTATTTTTTCAATCTGGGACCAGGCTGGTCCCCAAAAAGCATTCAGCCTCTACAACTCAGGGAATGTAGGGCCCAAGCTATCAATGCAGACACTCTGTACTTGGGCTGTAAACCCAGCCTCCATGCCATACCAGAGTACACTTTCTCCCAGTGTCATGCTCCTATGGTCATTTCCAAATCAGCCCACTGGTTGGAGGGTTCACCTGGTGTAAGTTAGTATTGATATAGTTAGCATTAACTTATTCTCAAAATTCACATGTTGCTGAGAGGTTGGGATGATATCATGGACAGCTGGTATTCCTCCCATCTTGAACCATGGAGAAATTCATGCCAAGGGGCACTTGTATATGAGAATCTCTGAAGCTGGGAGGAAGGAGGAAGCGTTCCTTGAATTTGGTACACTCCCCCTGGTATACTCATCCACTCCTGCCCAAATCTGGTGATCTTTGATCTCAAAGTACAGATTTACTACACTTTGGATGGCTTTGTTATACACTCACCCCTATGCTATGATTTCCACCATTGATGCAACCAGCCAGACATGGATTGAAGTACGTTATTCCATCTGATCCACAAACAGGCTCATACTCATGAATTTTACATCCACAGTTAACATTACAGCTGCCAGTCAGATTTCTGTGTGCCATAGTGAGAGTAGGACTAAGGAGAAAAATATATTACATTAGAACAAGCATATGCAGCTGAAGATCAATAATACATACTCAAGATCAATAATGGACACCCTGAGGATTTTAGACTTTAAGCAAAGGTATAAAAGACTAAAGAGCCACCCAGCCACTCTATATTGAATGTCAAACTCCAGAGGCGAGACAGTCTTTAGCAAAGAGCAGAATGACAGCTAAGTCGATGGAGAACTGGGCTACACAACCTTTCTTAACCCCAATCTTGATGACAAAAAGGTCTGTCTCCTAGTTCCAATCCAAATAACAGTAGCAATCATAGAATCATAGGGCTGGAAGGGACCTCATGAGGTCATCTAGTCCAACCCCCTGCTAAAAGCAGGACCTGATCATGAAGAAGCCGTATCATCGTAATACATTTTGGAGGGCAGCAGAACCTGGCCAGCAACTTCCACAGGTTAAATTGATGAAGGCCATGTACAGGTCCTGATTTTGCTCCCGAGACTTTTCCTGGATGTGGCGGGCAATGCTAAAGGGGGCCCTCAAGGGCAATGAAGATCATGTCAATTGTCCTGCAAGATGGTCTGAAACTGCACTGAGATTCCAGTAATATTTCCTCAGCAAGGTGAAGTAATCAATTTAAGAGGATACAGGTCCAGCCTCTGGTCCGACCTGCCCCGCCCTGCTCAGTATGGGACCCAGCTGGGGCCAACAGCGGGGAGCTGGGGCTGGAGCGGGAGACCAGGGTGGCAGGGAGCCGGGTCTACAAAGAAGGTCCCCCGCAGTCCTATAGGGGGCCCTCGCGGGCCTACAGGGGACCCCGCAATGGGCCTTCGCCTAGGGCCCCCAATAGCCAAAGGCCACCTCTGCTGCTGTTTTATTGTTATTAGTTTTCATTAAGGGTCATGTTACTTCTTCAACGGCAAAGGGATGAAAAAGTGATTCTCTTTCATGTCGTTGAGGTATGGAGTCAATAATGGCATCAGAGACAGATGACTCATGGTTCCGGAGTGACTCAAAATGCTCCTTCCATCTGGCTTTGAAGGATTTGCTTCCCTTAAAGTACGTCAACCCTTCTTGGACTTGGAGTGGTGTGAGATAATGGAAGCATGGACCACAAATGGCCCTTATTGCCTGAAAAAGGCTACTCATGTCATGTTTGTCAGCATAGAGCTTTGGCCTTTTCTTGCCACCACCTGTGTTTAATATCATGGATTTTCCTTTGGGCTTCAGCATTAAGTTGCATATATGAGTCTCTTTCTTCTGCTGGTGCAATATGTCATTTTGCAATTTCCAATGAGATTTTCTTTTCTGACTGAGTAGGTCCTGAATTTCAGCATCATTCTCATCAAATCAATCTTGGTAATGGCAGGTGATATAGCCAATAGACTTAGCACAAGCTGAGAGAATATCAGCTTTTAATCATGTTGTTAAGACACATGACAGCAGCAAAACTTGAAGCTTGGGATGGGAGGATGAAATTGTTCTGTATTATTTGCCCAAAATTCCAATAAACCAATTATATCTTTCAATTTCATTCCAGTGACTTTAATGGCTTCAGAACAACAGAAGAGTATAACCAAACCCAGCCAGTTTTGTACCATTTTACATATTATAAAAAGAGGGATGGAATTAAACTAATACCCTGGAAAACTACACTGGCAAGTCTTTCTCCCTGTACATTGAACAGACAAGAACAGGAATCTTCTTTTTCTCTCATTTCCACAAATAAAACAAGAGTGTCTTTGCTGCTATTTTGATAATTTTCAGGTAAGGCAGTTTAGTGTGTATGAAATACAAAAAGGGCTTTCTGTAGAGCAGACTGAAAGACCACCACCACCCGTCACCACACCCCACCACCAGATCTGCCCAGTGCTCACCCTCTTCCCCTACACAATTCCTGACTCCTGAGGCTATGACATTCCACATAGGGGTGGGACTGCACAGTAGGCTATGCTTTTTGACTGGGAGCATGAGATCTAGATGCAGAAGACCCCATTTTTGCATGGATTTGGAGAGCCCAATCTCCCTCTTCCTATGTTTTTCTCTTTATTATACATCATCTTCTAAACATTCCAGTCATATAAGGCTAGAGACTACTGCAGTTCATATGTTCTTATTTCTGTTTTTCTCCCTGAGCTAAATATTTTTAAAGGGCTTTGAGACCCTCATATGGTGGGTACTATCAACTTGATTCTGTGAGCTGCTGTGCACATCTGCAAGATGCTGACCTCCTTGAGCTCCCACTGCAGTCAGCTGGAGATGAGAGTGGAGGGCAGCTCATAAGAGTTCTCAGTACCTTGCAAGATTTAACCCTAAAATGCCTAACCCTAAAAATCCTATCATTGTTGTTATGCTCTGCAGTTACAAGAGATTTCACAGGTCTGCTCTGTGGTCCAAAAACAGATCTGTTCAGTTCACCAAAATGAATGATCTTTGTTTCCAGGCTCCTATTTACTTGGTGAGGCTTATATGATCAAATTAATTATTGTTCTCAGCAATTAATCCTTAAATTGTTCCAGTGGATCAAGAAGTCTATTGCCTACACTGGGACTCAGACAGAAATTGATTAGTGAGATCATGCCATCTTTTGCATCTTTCTCTTTTTCAAATTATTGTGTGTTTGGTTTCCATCCAAAAAAAATCTCAGGTTGCACCTAGACTCATAGACTTACAGACTTTAAGGTCAGAAGGGACCAGTACGATCATCTAGTCTGACCTCCTGCAAAATGTAGGCCTCAAAATCTCACCCAGACAGATAGTTTAGCATTTTCTTTGAAATATTTCATGTTCCTCATATTTAATATTTCTGGTAGGCAGAATTTTACTCCCCTTTGTAACACATAGGTCCTAAATCTCTTCTACATCTGAGTGGGAGCTACAGGGAGCCAGGCTGATTTAGACCAGTGAGTTGCAAATTAGGGCTGCACAAGAGCATACCCAGTTTCATCAGTGATCCTTCATGGTTGAGGATGCTCTCTTTCACAGTTTTGTTTTATGTGGGCCCTGTGGTGACTGAGAAGTCCAATTCTTGAGCCCCAGGTTCATTGTCAGATACTGTAGGTGGTGGTGGAAGGCTTGGTTGGGCCACAATTGCTACAAGACAGTTGTCTGCCCTTTCTTTTCTGGTGTTTTCCTGGAACAAAGGTGAGGTGATTTTCCTCAGAAGTGGTTGTTGCTTCTCTGACAAGTCACCAGTTAACCGTGACTGTCTCTGAATGTGTGGTGTTCACGCCACATCTCTCAATGTTTGTTTTTAACTGGTTCTTTTTGCCTCCATTTCTCTTCTCCTTTGGTGAGTTGGGTGTATAACAGTTGTTTTGGTAGGTAGCCATCAGAAATATACATACAGTGCCACTCCCTCTCAGCAACTGCTGAATAATCAGGGTCTCAACATTAAAGGTGTTGGCTTCTGTTAGAATACTCATGTTAATACGGCGACCCTTCCACTTTATGTTGAGCATTCTCCAGAGAAAGTGCTGGTGCTGGAGTTCCAGGTTTTGCAAATATTTTCTATAAGTCATGTAAGTCTCACTGTAATATAGGAGCATTGACATTACCACTGCTTTGTAAACTAAGAGCCTGGTGTGTGTTCTAATCGCATGCTTATTGAACCCCTGGCAAGGCAGTCTGCCAAAGGCAAAGTTGGCAGAGTGGATTCTGTGCTGAATTCCAAAATCTATATTTGCATTCTGTGAAAGATGACTGCAAAGCAGGCAAAGTGTTCTACATTTCCTAGTTCATCTCTGTCACTGTAGATCTTCCTTGGCTGGTTTGATGATTGACCACGAATAGACCAGTGAAGGACTTTTATTTTGCCAATAAACTTCAGAGAAGTAATTAAGAGCTGTTTGTAAATCCTCCACTGGGTGTGCAACTCACAATCATTTGCTTACTGGAGTTTGGTTATTATTGCCAATGTGATTTTAGTTCTGGCACAAAGATGAGAGAGGTTGAAAAGTTTGCCATCAGTCTGATAATTGGATGCCAATGCTGGGTGGCAGACAATCCTGGATTAGAGTTTTCATAGTTGCTAGAAAAGTGGAGAAGAGAGCGGATGCGAGTGCAAAATCTTGTGTTATGCCCATTCAGATGGCAAAGAGCTCAGAGGCAGATCCACTGCACAGAATGGAGACTGTCATCTGGTCACACCTCATTTACATTTCTGGCTTTGACTCAAAGACACTTACCCTGTTGTATATGGTTGTATACGACTTGAAGACACTTACCCCGTTGTATAAGGTATATTTATTCCCCCTAGATTAATACTTTCGCATCCAACAATGAAGAGTGTTGAAAAGCACAGCAAAGACACTCCACTGCAGATCATAGCCAGCTTTGCAGACTCTCTTGCACCAAGTTTGAGCTTTTTTATAATGTAGCCACCTAGCACAATGCCAACACCAGCACTTGGGACAATAATCACACCTGTTTGGAGGAAAGTGAAGTACAAGATTAAAATAGGAACTGTGGAAATGGATTAGAAAATAAATATTGGTTTCACCCTTTAATGTTATTACTAAAAATTCCACACTATGGATTTCATTGACTAATTCACTATCAGCAAACTGAGTCAGAATTTTTTAGAACTCTGGAGTGATGTCAAAGGATTAATAAAAGTTTCTTTATGACTTTCCCCACAGCAGAAAAAGAAATATTGCATTTTCAAGCAAAAATATTGATTTGTATTTCTTTTTGGAGTGAGAGGGGGTGTGACACTCCATGAGGAGATCAGAATCTTTTAAACCTCAAAAATGTGAAGTTAAACTAACTGTTTACATAGTTTAATTGTACTACAAAAGTATATTAGTAAGGTCTTTTATGAAAGCTTATAATATTCTGAACTAGATGATCATTATAAGATATGAATACAGACGGTGGTTATGTATCTATACATCTGTACATGCAGAAAACTGTGCTCCTATTCTATATTACAATTTCAACTGCACATCGCGGCAGGGTGGTGAACAGTTAAGCAGAAAAAGGCATCTCCAAAGCAAGGTGTTTACACAAAAGGATTCAAGTAATGTGCCATTATCTAGCCCAGGAGAAGACAAGGCTGGACCACTAGAGATAACAGGAAGGCCTTGAGCCATCCTGCCTATCAATTTAAGAGGGACATTCTGAATAATCATTATTCAGCATGCCAGAACAAAGGGGAAAAGAAAAAAGAAAATAAGTGCTAGTCTACACTTAAAACATACAACTGTATGTGTGTAGCCACGTTATATTGATAGGAGAAAGCTCTCCCACCCACATATTAAAATCACCTAAATGAATGGCAGTAGCTATGTTGACAGGAGAGCATTTCCTGCCAGCACAGTGCTTTCCACACTAGAGCTTATCCTGGTAAAACTTATGTCACTCAGGAGTGTGAAAAAACCACACCCATGAGTGACAAAAGTTTTGCCAGTGTAAGTGCTAGTGTAGACAAGGCCTGAGCCTTTCAAAAGAGGCTTGGTAGGAACAGAGGTTTGTCATCAAGAAACTGAGACCATCTCTAGGCAGAAGGTTGTCTACAAACACCGGATCTCCCTTATAGCTAGAGGGTATACTGAGAAATTGCTCAAAGGCAATAAATAAACTATAGGGTTTCAACACGTATGTGAGCAACAAGAAGGGGAGGTCCCTTACAGAATGGGGAAGACAACCTAACAACAGATGATGTGGAGAAAGCTGAAGTACTCAATGCTCGGGGGTTTTTTTGCCTACATCTTCACAGACCAGGTCAACTCCCAGACTAATGCACTGGGCAGCACAGAATGGGGAGAAGGTGAGCAGCCTTCAGTGGTGAAAGAATAGGTTCAGGACTATTTAGAAAAGCTGGACATACACAAGTCCATGAGGTTAGATGCAATGCATCCAAGGGTGCTGAAGAAGTTAGCTGATGTGATTGTAGAGCCATTGGCCATTATCTTTGAAAACTTGTGATAATTTGGGGAGGTCCCAGATGATGGGAAAAAAAGCAAATATAGTGTTTATCTTCAAAAGGAACCAAGGGAACTACAGACTTGTCAGCCTCATGCCAATGCCCATAAAAATCATGAAGCAGGTAATCGAAGAATCCATTTTGAGGCACTTGAAAGAAAGGAAGGGAAACAGGAACTCATCAAGAGCAAGTCATACCTGACCAACATAATTGCCTTCTATAATGAGATGATGGGCTATGGTGGATGTAGGGAAAGCAAGGGATGTGATATATCTTGACTTTAGCAAAGCTCTTGGTACTGTCTCCCACAGTATTTATCATCAACAAGTTTTAAAGTATGGGTTGTATAAACAGACTTAGAATATGGATAGAAAGCTGGTTAAATCATCACACTCAATGGGTGGTCATCGGTGGTTCGATGTCTAGTTGGCAGCCAGTAACAAGCAAAGTGCTCCAAGGGACACTGCTGGGTGCAGTTTTGTTCAACATCTTCTTTAATGATCTAGAGGATGAGGTGGATTGCATCCTCAGCAAGTTTGCAGATGACACTAAGCTGAAGGGAGTGGTGGATACCCCGGAGGCTAGGGATAAAATACAGCATGACTGAGACAAATTGGAGAATTGGGCCAAAAAAACCTGATGAGGTTCAAAAGGACAAGTGTAGATTCCTGCACTTAAGGCATAAGAATCCTATGCACTGCTACAGACTGGGGACTGACTGGTTAGCAGTGGCATACGGACCCAGGGGGCGGTGGAGGCTAGGCCCCCAGGCCAGTTTTGGGGCACCAGCGCTGACCCTGCCCTCCCACTGCATAAGCCGGAGGCGGTGAGTGGCTGTGTGGGGCCAGAGGAGACGCCACGCCACCCTCAGTCCGCTGTGGAGCAACAGTGCTAGCTGCCCTGCCCCTGGCCAGCCATCCCAGGGGCGGAGAGCGGGCAGATGTGTGGCTGCTGCTTTCACAGGTGAGGCCTTGGAGAAGACCTGTTCCACAGATTTCAGGCCACTTTGCCTCCTGGCCCCCCTGCCCCCCTGTGCTGAATGGAGGCCACCTCCCCCCCCCCCCCCCCAGTGCCTGGAAAGGGCACGTTCAGTGCGGGGGGAAGGGGCAGGGGTGAAGCAGCCTGAACTCTGAGGAATGGGCCCTCTCAAGGGCCCCGCCCCTGAAAGTAGCAACCACACGCCGGCCTCCTCTCCACCTCCTGGGACGGCAGGGCTGGTGACCAGGGACAGGGCAGCCAGCAACATTGCTCTGTAGCGGAGTGAGGGCAATGTGGCCTCTGGCCCTGCCCCGCTCCCCCCCAGCGCTGGGGCCGTGGCATGGCTACCCCACCCCCTCTGGCTCATGCATTGGGAGGGCCAGCCCAGTATCCCCCCTACAGTCCAGCAGAGGCTGTCTGGTAACCCTGCCTCCCTGCCCTATGTATCCCCCCCTCTGCATAGAGCAGGGCATGAGGCAGCAGGGGAGGCAAATGTGACTTGGCCCCTGGGTGCCAGATAACCTCAGTACACCACTGCTGGTTAGGCAGCATTCTGCAGAAAAGGACCCGGGGGTTACAGTGGATCAGAAGCTAGATATGACTCAACAGTGAGCCCTTGTTGCCAAGAAGGCTAATGGCATATTGAGCTGCATTGGTAGGAGCATTGCCAGCAAATCTAAGGAAGTGTGTATTCCTCTCTATCTGGCATTAGTGAAGCCACACTTGGAATACTGTGTCCAGTTTTGGGCCCCCCACTACAGGAAAGATGTGGACAAATTAAAGAGACTCCAACAGAGAGCAACAAAAATGACTAAGGAGCTGGGGCACATGAGTTATGTGGAGAGGCTGAGGGAACGGGGCTTATTTAGTCTGCAGAAGAGAAGAGTGAGGGGAAATTTGATAGCAGTCTTCAATTGCCTGAAGGGAGGTTCCAAAGAGGATGGCGCGCGGCTGTTTTCAATGGTGGCAGATGACAGAACAAGGAACAATGGTCTCAAGTTGCAGTGAGGAGGTCTAAATTGGAAAAACTTTTTCTCTAGGAGGGTGGTGAAGATCTGGAATGGGTTACACCTAGGGAGGTGATGGAATCTCCATCCTTATAGGTTTTTAAGATGCAGCTTGATAAAACCCTGGCTGGGAAGATTTATTTGGGGCTGGTCCTGCTTTGAGCAGGAGGTTGGATTAGATGACCACCTAAGGTCCCTTCCAACCCTATGACAACTTGTATTAGAAAAAGGTTTTTATCTAGTACAGAACTATAAAGCCTTCAGGTTGTATGTGTATGTTTATTTTCTGTGTAACTTGTTTGCTTTCCATTACTATTTTATCTTTAAATTCATGGTTTTCTATTAAATAAACTGTTGGTCTATTTTTACCCCGAGCAGGTCTGTGTGGTGTGTGTGCCCCAAAGGAAGCTGGAATCTTAGGGTGCAGCTACACTGGCAAGTTAGGTTGATTTATGGACGCTTAAGTCGACCTAAACAAAGCCCCGTCCACACTGGGCTTTTTTTAAGTCGACTTTAGCATTTCCTTAAGTTGACATAAGGAAAGCTTAAGTCGACTTAATAGCACCTCCTTTTAGGTCGACTTAAGCCTTACGTCGACCCCTTAAGTCGACTTAAGGCCAGTGTAGACGGGGATTAACACTAAGTAGACTTTAAGTTGACTTAAAGCCAATATAACAGCTATCTCTGCTGTTAAGTTGCCTTAACAAAGTTGACTTAAGTCAACTTAACAAATTGACTATACTTTAACAAAGTCGACTTAACTTTGTAAGTGTAGACATAGCCTTAGTGGGGCTTGTTTCACACTTTTAGGTGTGATGAACCAGACGGGAACTGACTGTGTGCCTGCCACTTGAGGCCTCAAGGAAGATTGATTTGGGAAGACTCAGGACTGGAAGGGCTGTTCATGACACCTTGTAAGAAATAACACAGCTGATGAGAGCCAGGATAAGAACTTATGTTTGTGGACTGGCGATTGATGTCAGGGAATTGAACCATCACTGCACAGCACAAAGACCCAAAGGCTACAGGACAGGTGGTGACAGGACCCTTTACTGTCTGGGGAGTCCCCACAACATCACAAAGGGCAATGCAGATTGGACCCATTTTGTTAGTGAAATTCTAAAGAATTAGGTCCAATTTGCTCTTCTAACTCCCCTGGCTGGTCCCAATGAAGTATACGCACTAATCCAAAACTTCAGGGTAGGGCCAAACTTCATTAGCCTACCTTGTTCTAACAACCTAAATGAGTTTTTTGTCTGAAAGATCCATAAACATTGATGGTCTCTGGCAATGCACCCCCCTTTGTCTTGTTGGACCAACAGCTGTTTCCTCTGGCAGAACAGGCCTGGGGCAAATCTGCCTCACCCTGGACAAATCCTTTGCTTTTATTCTCAGCATTTCTCTGTTAGTGTGTTTGGGATGAGCCTGGGTTTGGGCCTCTGAAATATCCCTTCACCTCACTTTGATTCGGTCAATCTATACAGCCCAGACCGCAAGGAAGTACTTTTCTCTGGCTCCTTCAGTGGGGCTGTATGTATACTGGTGTCACCCTGGGGGTCAGAGCTGTATCAGTCCTTCCCCCAAGCTGATGCCTGGGTTTCTTCCTTTGCTTCTTCCCACCTTGAGAGAAGTCCTATCTCTTAAACTCGGAAAATCTCTCCTCCTCCTGCCACAAACCTTCTGGCAGCTTCTTTCTCTCTCCCCATCCTCTCTAGCTGAGGCATGGTTTTAGTAGGCCTGGAGAAGTCTTTAATTGGGCCCAGGTACCTCTACTCTGCAGAAACCTCACCCCTGTCTGCAAAGCAAAGGGCCTTTAACAGTCTAGGGCTCAAATACGTGCCCTCAAATACCCTTTTGTAGCCATCTGGCCTGACTTTATCACAGGTCCTAGATGTAAGTAGCTTATATCCAGATTCTGATCTCTTTACTCATGTTGAGCAGTATCATGTTTCATGAGTGGTCCCACTGATTTTAACAGGGCTACTTTGAAGTCACATACAACTCCGTGTGAATGAAGGTATCCAAATCTGGCCAAGTTCAACTATGAGAGACTTGGCACTTAAAATTTAAAGCACAATAAACGTTCAGTCCCAGCATGTTTATGGTTAAGAGCTATATGACTTTGCTGCTTCGAACATCAATTGGTAGTGTTGCACTGGCACCATAGGCTAGTTCTCATTCCCAGCACCCTGTGGAGTGGCTAAATTCTGTAAGTGCTTCCTACCTTCTCCAGGGTCTCACTGCAAAAATCCCCTCACACTATTTTATTCTTCTTCCTCACTCCCTATAATCCACCTTCACTCTTCCAGTTATCTCCTTCAGACCTATACTTTGCATTCAGTGCCAGTCTCTCTCTCTTTCTGACTTGGTTTTCAATTATTACAGAAAACCGTGCTGCTCTCCCTTCCATTCTGGGCCAGATTGTCCTTGTTAATAGAATAGGAGTTTAGGAAATAAGGAGACTGTTTTAAAAAGTCCCTTTTTTGACTCCGCTTTCCCTGCACTCAAGTTGAACATGGGCTGCTCCTCTATGTGTCCTTCAGGGGACAAAATCTACCTTTAAATCCCTTAAAGGAGGGGGACAGGAACACGCTGGCCTGCAGTTACTTGGGAGCACAGAGGGAAACCTGCAGCACCGTACATCCACTCAGTATATCCTGGAGCTTGGAATGGTCTTTTGCCTCCCCCTCCCCCCACCCCCTGTGCAAAGCAGAACCTGAGACTTACTCCCCCCCTCCTTTTATACACTATCTGCGAAATGGTACTGATTATCAAAACAACATCGTCTTTGCTACAATGGTTCTTCCAGAGGAGCTTCCAAAGCAAAGCATGTACAATTAATTGAGGTATTCATTTTTCATTTTCAAAGTCGTAATCAAAGAACAAAACTGGGATTGGATAGTAAATTCCTGTACTTCACTTACTTTTATTTTATAATGATGGCTTGGCATACAGGAATTTTTGTGTGTGCACCACACGTGCTGCTTTGTATAGTGCCCGACAGTAAGATCAGTTTTCAGTCATCAGTTTTGGGGCCCTGTCTCTTTTGCTGTTGTCAGAATAATTTGCAGCACTTGAAGCTTCCCCACAGGAGAAAAGATTATCGCAACAACTACTCATAGTCTGGTTACAGAAACCTGCAAAATTTTCTACCAGTGTTGAACTTCCAAAGGGAGCAACAAAGTGATTTTAAAAATCAATTCTGTCTGAGTTAAACATTGCAGCTTTTCTAGAAAAACAAAAAAAGTAGAACTAGGGTGCTGTATGTTACTATCTGAGGAACAGTATAAGTTAATAATGGGTGGCTAGTAGCATCCAGTCTGCAACTGTTTAGATTGCAGAATAATTTGATTTATAGCTCTCTTTTTTCACACACTTTTATAAGCTACCAAATCATTTTATCTTTTGAGCTAAAATTTTCCTGAACTTTATGTTGTTGTTTTTAGAAAACTTAAGAAATTTAGGTATTTTTTTAGTTCATTGTGGGTGGAAAAAAATACCCTTTTACTATTAAAATAATTCTAACCACTTTAAAAAAAAAAAAAAAGACTACAGCAAAAGAAACAAGTTCAAAAATTGAAATCTGGCATGAATTTACTCTTCACTGAAGACTAATGTCCCTTTGCTTTATTTCATAAAAGAAATGGATTGAAATTTAACAAAGAAATGGCTATTTGTTAATTGTCCATTGAAGATACACTGTACAAAAATTCCTTCCATACCCAAAATACCACAAAGGCTCATCTAGTCTCAACTTTTTGGAATTTCCCAACCTTTGTGCGCTTTGTCTAACACAAATGTTTTATTAGTACTTGTTCTTGTGTGTATACAGCAACTAAAGTTGAGTTATGGGAGATTCTATCAAAGCTGCCAGTCACACCATAAACCAGTGCTTCTCAACCACGCTGTTGGGACACATTACTGTTCCACAACGTAGCGGTAAGTGTGTGGCAGACAGCCGGGGAGATGGCTGCATTTGGCCTGGAGAGAGGAGGCTAGTGTGTCCTATAGAGTCACAATAGGCTGCCAAGTGTGTCGCGACCCATAAAAGGTTGAGAACCACTGCCAGAAACCATGAGAGCAAAACTCTGATAGTTTGTGTAACCACTAGAATAAACAGAGGGAGTTACAATCCCATAAATTTTAGCTGCCCTCTTATAGGAGAGGCAAAGAAAGTAATATCTTTTATTGGACCAACTTTTGTTGGTAGGAAAGGGCAAGCTTTTGAGCTATGCAGAGTTCTTCTTTAAGTAACCTCATGGCTTTTCAGGAGACCTGAAGAAGAGCCCCATACAGCTCAAAAGCTTGTCCCTTGCATCCACAGACGTTGGCCCAATAAAAGGTATTGCCTCTCCTACCTACAATGCTGTGTAATATATCCAGGAGCTATTGCTTATATTTTTAGTGAAAAATTAAATCAAACCACTAAAGGTTTTGGTGGTTTGTAAGGAATTTTGTTTTGTCAATCTTGAGTGAATGAATTCAACCTGGCAGGCTGTGAAGCTGTACGTAGGGGAATACAGTTTGTTCTCAATGACATTAACACCACTGATCACATCTGTTAACCGATGCAGTTCTACGTTCACAGTATAAGCTTCAAAGGAAGAAAGAAGGGGAGGGGAAAGAAATTTAGTTGAGGTAATAGTGAAGCTGGGTATTTCTGAAAGAAGGTGTGCTAGAATACACAATAGCCATTATGCTGCAAAGACGCACACATGTGATTTAACTTTACACACTGTGAATAGCTTCACTGAAGGGAACAAATTATTGGATCAGGCTATATAATGCAAGACTTTTAAAGCCAGGAAAAAGTTTGAACTGGATGCACACTGCAATGGTGAACTGGTAAAATCTCTCCAAGAAGATGGGTACATTATTTAAGTGATGAGTGAGACAATTTTGGCAGCAGCATTGTACATGTGCTGAATGGTGGCAAAGCTGTTATTAAAAACAAAAAAGCAAACAAATAAATGAGTAGGAGATCACAAATGTCAAGATGGAAGATGAATAAGCAGAGCATGAATGAGCAATTTGGTCACTGGAGAGAAAGGAAGAGAGGGATATTTTAAAGGTTATGGAGTACAAAGTAAAATTAACTTTTAAGAAGTTTATATTATTTAATATAAGAACAACTTATAAGACCTTTTTAACTAATGGCGGATTCTCCGTAACTTGTAAAAAATGATAATGGCCCTTTCTGATCTTAAAGGCTATGTCTGCACTTGAAAGTTAAGTCGACTTAATAAGGTCGACTTTAAGTCGACTTAAAGTTGACAACTTTCCTAGTGTAGACATAGCCCCTTGTCGACTTTATTAAGTTGATTTAATGCTTTAAGTCGACTTAATAAAGTCAATTTAGATGCTAATCCTCGTCCACACTGGCTTTAAGTAGACTTAAGGAGTCGACTTAAGGCTTAAGTCGACCTAAAGCCAGATGTTATTAAGTCAATTTAAGCTTACCTTAAGTCGACTTAAGGAAATGCCCAGTGTGGACGTGGCTTTGTTTAGGTCGACTTAAGCCTCCTGAAGTCGACCTAAGTTGCCAGTGTAGATGCACCCAAAGTTTCTGAGTGTCATCGTACTGTCTCCTATATTTTTCCTTAAAAGAAAACTTTAATAGAACATGAAAAAGACAAGTTCTTTAATTGTATAACACAAACAATTATATTTGATTAATGTTTTATTAAACAAACACAGCAAACAATCAAGTTGCTCCTTGAATTCCTAACTGGAAACATAAAATTAGACATTATTTAGCTGGTAAGATATCCTTTTAAACCCAGTTGTTTTGGGGGGGAGGTTTCACCCTCCATTGTGCTTTTGTTTCGGTGATCAGAGAATGATAATCCTTTCCAATGTTGTGCTAATGGCAATGCCTTACCAGTGTAGATGCTGGCATTGGAAGCTGGGATGCCAAACTGTGACTCGATGAACTTGGGAATGAAGGTAATAAAAGCAGTAACAATGGCACTCTCAGCTGTGTATGACAAACTCACAAAAAGGAATGTCATGTTGCTTAAGATCCTGACAGCTGCTCTTGGAAGCTCTACAAAATGACAAAAATGACAAATAAATGTTATAAATAATGAATGGGAAATAAAAACAAACTGACTTTCTTTGAGATGGACTGTAAATCATGATTTCTTAACAGTCAACTATATTTGCTAAATGAATTAAAAAAGAAAAGAGTATCTATAATTTGGATGGGAAATATTTTCCTTTTGTTCTTCTGCTATCTTAATATACCCCTCGAGGCCCTACTTCTACCCTGCACAGGCATAGGAATCTGTTATAGCACCTCCACTTCCAGGAATGGAGGCTTTGGACAATAATCCTGAAACAGCAAAAAAACCAGAAATGTAACTATAGCTTTAAGTTGTTTCAGAATGTCTTTGATGTATCTTTCACTTCTTAAGATAAAAAATTCTGATGTTTCTGTACAACAAGATTGTTTCTTGCACTCGACACAATCACTGAGATAGTCCATGTAAATCAATTTACCACTTTTAGTATGTTAAATTTGTATTGTTAACTTTTCCTGAATAAAAAAATGTTTTTAAAATGGTATTTGGGATCTACTGATGATAAGGCCAAAACTTGGAAAGGTAACCAATAGGATATGACATTTAGCCATCTTTGTTAATAATATAAAAATCAAAATATCAGCGCGCACGGTACAAAAGATTTTTTTTAATTGTTTTCTCAACAAACTTCATATAAAGGCTGTAGACCCCCAAAAACACTAAAAAGAAAAAAAAGCTAGGTTAAAATTGAAAGCACATAATGATACCTAAAAAGTAACAAACACACACACACACACACACCCCATCACCACCACCACCCCCATCCAACATTCAGGGACACTGTAATCTCTGTAATTATCCCAAAAAACAAGCATAACTAACCCAGGAAATTCAAAATTGTGGTTAAACTTAAACTTGAACATGCTGAGGCATGGAAATACACAGTCAAAACAGCCCTAAGTCTGTCCTGTAGTGATAACTATATAATTATGATTAATGCATTTTAGTGGTTTTGGGCCTAGATTAGACAAAAGTGATTTTTAAAGACTATCTATTTATTTTTCCCCTCCTGGTGTCACTACAGGGCAGAGTTTTCAATTAACTTTAATTCCATTTTAATAATTTTGTGGGGGAATGTAGTATGGGCCTGATCCCAAACCCTTTGAATATGTAAATAGGCTCATGATTGAACGTTACACACTATATTACAGAAAAAACAATGGAAGTCCTGTGGCACCCTAAAGACTAACAAATTTCAGTTGCATCTGGCAAAGTGGGTTGCAGCCCATGAAAGCTTATGCCCCACCCAAAATTGTTCATCTTTAAGGTGCCACAGGACTTTCGTTGTTTTTCCTGTATAAAGATTAACATGGCTACCTTCTGGAATATATAGCAGCGGTGCTGAACTGCTGGGTCAGTGTGTTATAAATCGCGTTTTGTGTGGTGTAGTATTCTAGGTAAAATCCTGCTCCTCTTGCTCAGTTGACTTCAGGGGGATTACTTGTATGAGCAGAGCAAGATGGATTTAGGCCCTTGTCATTTCAAAACTGGCCAGGCAGCAAATCAGCATGTAAACTGTCTATCTGCATCCAATTTTAATCTCTCCTAGTCCTCCAAAATTCTAATGAATCAATTATAAATGGGAGGATTTATAATTCTGATTCAGTTTCAAATGTTTTCTTACCAGCTTTACAAAGAAAAGTATTAAACTTTAAATATAAAATTTGGTGGAGAGAATTAATCCATTAATTGTACTAAGAAGCTTTAGTTTATTTTGCCAAGTAAGTGTTCTAGAACAGCCAAGGTAGTGAAGCCTGCATCACCGTTATTGAACATTTATGATATTGCAATGTCAAAAGAGAAAGAAACAAGGTAATATTGGTGCATGAAGATAATATATTGACACAAATGTAAGGAGATGGCATTACAGTTTCATGACAATGCCAAAAATATATCAAGAACCATTTTGGAAGCCAAATTACAATGAAAAGAACAAAAAGGAAACACTACTAAAATCTTATGACAGCTATATTACAGAATCAAGTAAATGCAAGTTTATCATACGTTCAGAAGAAATTAAAGAGAAAAATATTCAACACACCACAGTAGAATTAACTCTTCCTGTATCTCCCATTCCTCAATCTGTGGGGGTTTTTTAAAGAGGCAAGGAGGGGGCTATCAAGGTTAATTATAGACCTCACTAAGCCAATTTTTAAAAACAATTTTAACAGATTAATTTTAACAGATGTCATTGCAGAGGACTGGGCTCCCAGGTGTAGCCCTGCTGTTGAAGAGAACAGCTATTGCTGAGCTGGTGAAGGAGAGCAGCACAAAGGATTCCCCAAGGTAAGGTGGAGGATCCATTTCCCTCGAAACCTGGATTATTAGAGAAGGGAGGCATAATAGCCACCAGAGCTGCCCATGCCTGCCCCAGAAAGTACACTGCAGGCAGCCTGCCAAAGGAACGCACTTCTAATGCTAGAGGCATGAGACAGGAGAAGAGGAGGCAGGGAAAGCCAGGGTTAATTTATTGTCACTGGAAACTGGATTTCAGTTTGCTTATCTGATGTTTTTAAACGTATTTAGCAAGCAGCTGTTGTGGTGATGAGCACGGTAAAAAACCCCAGGTCAACAGGTCGCTCCCACTCCCAACTGCTGCCTGCTCGCAAGGCCCACCGCCCCTGCCCTTCTCTCTTCTTTGCCAAAGCAACCTTTCAAAGCACCACAGAAAAGGTGAAGAAGGTGGGAGCTATGACTGGCTAGTCCACTTCTCCCACCCCAACTTCACTCGGCGTTTCAGTGTAGCAATCTCTGGCATTCTCCATGATCTATTTGTAATTTCCAGAACAGTCCCATCAGAGAGATGATTTTGGTTTTCAGAAGTGTCTTTCATACTTATTTTTCTCAAAACTAAAAACAATGATTTAGAATAAATATTTCCAGAGGGAAAGCCCATGAAAGCTTATGCTGAAGAAAATCTGTTAGTCTATAAGGTGCCACAGGACTCTTGTTGTTTTTTGAGAATAAATATTGAAAGCATAGTGGCCTGGAAGGAAACTGATGCAATAGTTAGGCACTGAACAACAGCTCAAAACAGAGGGAATGCTGGGCAAGGCATGGACTAAATTCTGCTCATTCTAACTTCCAGAATAATGGCCACCGCAGATCATTGTTCATTGTTATAATAAAAGGATTGTTCCAAGTGTTATCTCTAGAAATAAAATGAAACCAGCGGTTGAAGCTGAACTTGGACCCAATATTCCATTTCAGTATTTCTATCAAGGGCCTAATCTAAATGTCACAATGCTTGGTAAAGTTCGTATTCCAATATATATGGTAAAACTTAGTTTCATGAGCATTTGGAGTCTGGATTTTAGAATAGCTCATTATAGAGATACTTAATTGACATTTTGTGCTGTTCTGATCTGGGATTTTAATTTGAACACATTTCTAGTTACATCTCTCTGGTTACTAAGAGCTCAATTTAATGTGTTAAAGTTCAACTTTAATTAAAAACTAGCAGCTTTACTGACTATATCTTCTTGGGTTGCACATTGCATGTCTACATCAGGCTAAGTAAAACTCTAATTGTCTTGTACCATGCATTAGATTTCCTATAAAACCTGTGATGGATTTTTCAGAGGCACACTCTAAAAACAAAACTCTGTCTGGCAGAAGTTTTATAAAGTTGAACTACACTATGAATAAAAAATATCTACACAAATGGGTACAATAAGCAAAAAAAAAAATAGAAAATATCTAAATTTGCCAAATAGGAAGATGGCAAAATTTGCAGATGATACAAAACTACTCAAAACAGTTAAGTCTATTGAATTCCCAACATTTGCTATTTTAACAGAAGTCCTCAGTTAAAAGCCAGTTGTGTGTTTCCCCCTTGTCTTCCAATTTTTGCTGAGTAATATTTGCCCACTTCAGAAAATGAAATTGAACTCTCTGGATTTACACAATAGAATGAGAATTAGCATCGCTAAACCCCCTTTCGAAATTTTATTGATTAGAATACACATAACTTTGCCAGTTACAAACAACAGAGGTCTGTCATCTTAAAATATTGTGAGGTTTGAGAGTCTTGTGCAAGTCAAGCAGACAAGGAAGAAGTTAAACAGGAACTGTGCTCTTGTTTCCCATCTCTCCCCAGAGCTAGTGACAGACTCTTGAGTTAGTCAGAGAGCTCAGAATTACTTTTGCCCATGGTGCCTGAAGAGAGAAACCCACTGGCTATGTAGACTTGGGAAAAGGCGTTACCTAATAAGAGCCACTAGTCCTGTGTGGATAGTAGTCTCCAGAGAAGTAACTACATCCAATTATTTGCTTGCCTCTGAATCCATCATCTTTTGAGCTCCACTGTGCATTCAAAATGCGGGAGGTCCTAAAGAATGCCACCTTGTTCCTCTGTCTTATTTGCTGTGCAAACGTGGTTATGATCCAGTTGTTTACTGCCAAGACAGAGCAATTATGGCCCATTTCGATTTTCCATTATTTTATCAATTTTTCAGAGACTAACAGGCTTGCTGCTGCTATAAGTCTGTGCCCCTGAGAGACAGTAAAAGCCTTGCAAAGAAAGGTATTACTGATATGGGCAGACACACCTGACAATTAAATTAGAGACTACAACTAGTGTTGTTAACATCTTGTCTCATGGCTAATGGAAATGGTTAAAAGACTAGATTATTAAAAAATATTTTATCAAAACTTTGTATTGAGATTCAATCCAATATTAACATTTAGTCCAATGCTAAGTAACCACTTCAGGGTACGTCTACTCAGCAATTAAACACCTGGGGCTGGCCCTGGTTAGCTGACTCAGCCGCTGGAGCTATAAAATTACAATGTACATATTCAGACCTTCACAGGGTCCTAGAGCTCGGCCTCTAGCTTGAGTCCAAATGCCTACACTGCAATTATACAGCTTGGCAGCTCGAGCCCCATTAGCCCAAGTCAGCTGACATGGGCCAGTCATGGGCGTTTAACCGTTGTGTAGACATATCCCTAAAGTCCGGAGTTCAAACTCTATCTAATGGCACAAATGACAGGAGCTTTAATTGTCACCTCCTCGTTCCCACCTCGTTACTAATCAGAAAACTACCACAAACTTGGCAGCCACTTCACAGATACCCAAGATTAGCATAGTAAGATCACAAAGACCCAGGTGGGTTCACGGAACTGTAACAGAAATCTTGCGCTGTATCTTTCCATGTTACATCTTGCTTATGCCTCTGCTATCAGTCTCTCACGAGCTCTAAATTCACCCATCTTTTAAAAAGTGACAGTGCAGCAGAACCTCAAAGTTACAAATACCTTGGGAATGGAGGTTGTTTGCAACTCTGAAATGCTTGCTCACTGAACAAAACATTATGGTTGTTCTTTCAAAAAGTTTACAGGTGAACATGGACTTAATCCAGCTTTGAAACTTCACTATGCAGAAGAAAAATGCTGCTTTTAACCATCTTAATTTAAATGAAATAAGCACAGGAACAGTTTCCTTACCTTGTCAAGTCTTTTTTTAATCTTTCCCTTTATTTTTCTGCAGCTGCTTGATTGGTACTTCTAGTTCCAAATAAGGTGTGTGGTTGACCAATCAGTTCATTTATAACTCTGAGGTTCTGCTGTATTGCCTTTCTTTCTCTTCCATTTCAACACTGGTTGATACTAGCTATTAGACTTTACACTCATGATGTTATTGAATAAAATGCCAGTCTAGTACAATTACTATTAGATCTCTTTGCTTAGTGAGCATTATTATTTCCTGATTTCTGAACCTGACAGAAATGTAGCTCTCTGAAAGTAGATACATCACAACTTAATATCGAACAGGCAGAAACTTTATATGGAATAATATTATATTTCACAATTCACTGCCCCAAACTAAGAAAAAATTAGAAAGAGAGAGCGAGAGTGATGTAGAAAAAAACTTTTTTTTCTCAGCACAGATTTTTGTTAAACCAATGCAAATATGTTACTTATCTGCAGCTAAATATTAAATACACTGTGATAATTTAGGGAAAAGGTATTTATATTAATGTGTTTTTGGCATTCAGTATGCTAATAATTGCAATTTGTAATTAGAAAAATAGGCAATCTCTTAAAGCTTTTCTCTTCAGCTAAATATCCATCTCTTTTTAATATCAACAAGTATAATACCACCAAATTCTGTCCTTAGTTAAATTCATGCGGCTTCAGAATATGGCGTTATGTATGATCTTAACCCTGGTTATACAGGTGAGCCTTTAAAATATATATGCTTTACCTTTAACATTCTTTCCAAATCCCATAGAAGCAGGAACTGAACTGTCCATTTGTCTTTTGCTGTTTGTTTTCTCTTTCATAACATCATCATCACTTGAAATATCATCAGAACTAATCTTCTTTTTCTTCTTCTTTTTGTGTCGAGGTGGGAGCTTTTTGGGGAAAGTAAACATTGGGAATATCACAAGGAGCATTGCAATGGCAGAAAGGAGGAATCCACTCCACCTAAAGTGAGGAAATACAAGCAACAAATGAGAGGTAATGCATTTTGTGGAACAAAAAAAACCCACCATCACTGAGATTAATTTTAAAAGAATTTGTCAACTGGTATGATGTCATTTTTGTGCTTTCTAGGATTTCATGCTTTCTACAATACAGTACCAAATACTAGAGATGGTCTCTATTGAGTGTTATCTAACTCAAAATCAGGCAAGTTCCCACTGAAGTTAATGAGAATTTGCCAGAATAAAAAATGGTGGGTTTGACTGGACCTTGGGACCCACGAGCCCAGGGTCCCCTATCTGCACAGAGGGATGTCTGCTTCCTCATGGGCAGGTGGCATGACCAAGCATCTATAGAAAAGCATAGCCTCACTCCCTTGGATCACACTGAAGGGCTTTTGCACAGCTGAGGATCAGAAATGGTAAGGGTGGAGGTCAGTGGCCGGGGCAATGAAAATCATCCTCCCTGGAGCCACTAATGGAGCTGGGATTTGAGCAGTGACAGATCTATGAGGGGCAATGGGTCATTGACAATGCTACTTTCAATTATACCTACTGACTTGAAAAGGTGTCACAAGCACATCCTGGCAGGCAGGGTTGGGGGGGGGAGATGTTTCCCCCCTGCCTGCCACTCTATGAGTCCTGCTATCGTCCATAAGCTTTATTAACTTCCCCCAGTATCCCCCTCCATGTACAGAATCTTCCTCAAAGAGGGATTTTAGGAACAGGTACGAGATGGCAAATCCCACACTGCCAGCTGGTAGCCATCTGGCACCATAGCAAGGATCAGCTCTTCAGGGCTTACTCATCTCAAGAGTTCTGCAGAAATGGGAAAGGGTTTGTGGGATGGGCCCTGGTTTATTCTGGGGGGTGGGAGGGAGAGATCAAACCCACTCTCCAATGAAAGTCTGCAGAGGAACATTAGGGGAATCTTGTGAAGTTTACTGTCTTCTGCATGGGTGTTTCCATGAAGAAGTACAAACAAGCTCTAGGAAAGTACTCCAAGATTTGCCCCACAGAACTGTTCCAACCTCCTGAGAGCGTAGGTCTCCATGTCTTTGGTTCTGATTCTGATCCCCCTTAAATGGATGTAAATAAGAGCAAATTCACTGAAATCAATGGTGTTACACCAGAATAAAATCACTGTGCGAAGAGAATCAACCCCCTTGACTTCAAATAACTGGCTGTAGGGGTAAACTTTGCATTGTGATATATCAAGGCCAGAGGGAAGTAGGAGAGTCATAGAAGGGAGATATATAAGCCCTAGAATGCTCCAGGCACAATGTCCTGCAAACTAGCAAGAGTTAACAAAGGGAAATTAGGAGCAGCTGAGGCTAATCAAGGCCCAGCCAGGTACTTTATAAAAAACCCCTTTTCCAGACAAATGGGGCACAAGCTGGAGGTGGAGTTAGAGGAGTGCTATGCTGAGCTGAGGAGTGTTGTGTGGTGCAGGGGAGCAGGGGGAGAGCAGTGTTGAGTGGCAGAGAAAAGAGAATCTTGGAGGAAGGTACAGGACCATAGAAGGGGAAGAGCTTTTGAAACAGGGCTGAGCTGTTTCTAGGCACTGGGGAAGTATAATACCAGAAGCTGGAAGGACAGAGGGGGGAAAAAGAGTACAGCTGTGAGTACAGCATTCATAGCAAATAGCTACCATTTGTAGGGCCCCTGGACTGGGACCCGGAGGAGCGGGTGGGCCTGGGTCCCTCTTCCCCTCCTCGACCCACCAGACCCCACTGGAAGACCCTTTTGCACATCAGGGAGATAGGGTAACTGGAGGTAACCTAACCCACAACAAGAGCCAGTAGCGCGAGACCCATAAAGTGGAGCTGGTGATTTGCCACCGCATCTCTGTTCATCATCTGCACCTACAGACCAGGCACCTACCACATAAAGACATTGAACCACATATTATACACTACACATGAGAAAAGGGTCACAAAAGGCAACGTGACTCCTTTCATGAGTAAAGGAAACAGCTTTTGGCCCACTTTTTTGCAATACAAAAAGAAATGTTAAAATGGGTCAAATTTGACAAAAGTGTATGTGTGATGATTTGTGCACCATAGAAAATGGGATCAAGCATGGTTAGAAGCAGGAGAAGCCAGGCACTAGAAAACTGGGGCTAGCTTTCCTAACGGTTAGGCAAAATGAAGTCACTGAAAATTTGGGGTAAATAGTTTTGATATCATGTCAACAGAAAATCACTCATTTTAGCTGATAAAATATAGAGAGAAGTTTAATTAGAAATGGGAGTTTTAGGAGGCTTAGCAGGCACTATCACATTAGGAATAAATTAATACCGTGCATAGAAATATAGTGACCGGTCGGTCCTTTGGGGAATCTCAGGGTATGTTTACATGCAGCTGGGAACATGTTTCCCTGCATGTGTTCTCAGGAATGCGCTAACTCTGCTTGAAGTTGGACAAAAGCAGCAGAGTTGGGATAGCACAGGCCCTGCTTGGGATAAATTGCCTTAGCACGAACCTGCCCAGATTCCCCAGATACAGACACAGGCAGCTAACCCAAGCTGCTGCCCATGCTACAACTGGCTATACAGCTATTTTCAGCACCCTCTCTTGAACAGCACTTGTGCATCTATCTGCCTACTTATGCTGGAAAGCCCACTTCTAGCTGTAGTGTGGACAGACTTCTGAAATGTAAAGCATTGATCAAGGAAACGATCTGGGCTGATAATACATAGACATTTTAAATGATCCACTTGATGTCCATCAACAAAGGAGACAGGACATTGGAATATATGAACAACAGATCTATAGGGACCATTATACCATCACACTAAACGCTGGAGATGTCACAGCTGCAGCACTGTCTGTAATCTTGTGCACTCCCTTATGTGACAGATAGCAAAGAACTGGACAACAGACAGAAGAAATAAGGAGCTTCAATATTGGAAATGAGCAATGAATAGACAAATGACATTTATATTAATTAGAACAGTGGTCCCCAACCAGTAGATCATGATCTACTTCTGAAGAGCAGTTGCTGATGAAAGGTTGGAGACAGCTGAATTAGAACGTAAGACATAAGAGGTATTTTTAGTGTTTTAAAGGAAAAGATGTGGGAGGGACACCTCAAAAGGCACCTGAACCAAGTGCCAAGTTCTCATAACAAAAGAAATGGAAACTAGGAAGGAACTAGACAGTTCAGGAGAAATTCTTTTCAACTTCTTGTGTGGAATACAGAATGAAAGACAGCATTAGAAGATCTACATATTCAAAATTAGACAAATGCTTCAAAAAGCATCAGACTGACATTTCTATTCAAATTAGTTGACACACTAGTTGACACACCTCCAAGGTGTGCTCAGCCAACTGCTATCCTGAGAGAATAGGTCATTTATAAAGCATGCTAAAACAACTGTGAGGATAACAATATAGATTAGTGTGGATTGTAATGGATGTATGATTTCAAGCAGATATCAAGCATGTAGACATTTGTTTTATTACTATTATTATTTAGGAGGCAGATGTGAATGTGAAAACTCAGTCGTGACACTCTGAGACTTTGCTTTAGCACTTGTGTTTATAATAGCTTGGGAAACATCCTGCATGTAACACCTTAGGATCTTGTTTGCGATATCTACTTGGGAACATCCTGAAGCCTTTTGATTACAGCATACAATCACTTGTTTGAAGAACACAATTGCTTGTTTGATCCCTATCAAAGACCACTTATTGTGAATGTACTTTATCATCTGATGTTAGTGGAATTCATATTGAGGATTATTTCCACCCTGGTTCCCTTCCTCTAATTAGAGTTGTAATTTCCCCTATTGATGTACTACAATTTAAAGTTGTAATTCTGTTTTAATTTTGTTTTTCTTTGAAGGAAAGATTTGTTGTGTGATTGAGGAATGAATGAGGTATCTGTGTAATAACAAAATGGAAAAGCAGCAACTCTGAATTATCTCCCTGACAACGAAAGGAAGTGGAAATACTTTATTCTAATAACTTTTCATGATCCAGATGGCCAAAGAATATAGACCCAGATAACCCTAAAGTACTGAGGAGTTTAACCGAAGGACAGGAACAAGACAAAGTGTGAAACAGAAACAAGGAAATAATGAAAAGCCATTATGCTTGCAACGTTATGGGTGATTGATCACACCAAGATACAAAGCAGAATGACACAGCAAGACCCATAGACCTGAATGGGAACTGACTACTATAAAAATGGGTGAAAAAATAAGGACTTCGGGTTCATTCTGCAAACATCCAGGAGCATCGAATTTGTAAATGAGAGGTCTGGATTGGCAACTGCTCTTTGAAGCTTCTGTATTCACAATAAACATGGCACATTGCTTTATCTTCTTGGATAAAGTCCTGCTATTTATATCATTTATAAGTAGACATATGGGGCCAAGAGAATCTTTTAATATAAAACAATTTTAAATGTTAATACCAGGACACAACTGTTTGCAACTTTTACAATTTAGCTAATGCAGTTTACAAAGATGAATTAAAACAAGGCAGAATCCAACGATCTGATCAAATGAATTTCTGTTGAAATTCAGGTGACGGGTACAGCACTAGATGTCCTCAGAAGGGCTCTTAATGAATTCAGTTGACATGATACTGCCTAAACCAAATTGCATTTCTGTATAATATATGTTTGTAAAGAAGGAAGGGTTTTCTTTTCAGTAAAAAACAAAGCCCACAGCAACTAACACTTGCTCCCTATAGTTCCATTTACTCCATAACATTACTTTCATGCTTATTTTGATTATTAAAATAATTTTCCCTAGGTTTCTGTGACAAGTGAATTTAGCAAAACAAACAAGGAGTCCTGTGGCACTTTTAAAGACTAACGAATTTATTTATCACATGAGCTTTCATAGGAGAAAATCCCATTTCGTCAGCGCTTCATAGCTCTCACATAAGCAAAGAGTAAGAATTGGAAGCCATGTATTACTGCAAGGGAAACAGTTGAGATTGTCAGGTCCCAAATGTGACTCCTTAAACATCAACCTTATCTTAAAAATGTATCACTACTTTGGGAGAAAAAAATCAAATCTCTGAAATGAGGACTACAATACTTTTAGAATTTGTAGATTAAATAAATAAAATAGAATCTGCCCAAGTGACACTGACCTGCTAGGGGAAAATTTCTGCCCTCCCCTGCCCCCCCCACCCTCCCAAAATAGATGTTAGTGGCATGGATGGCTACATTTCTGGGTCTCTCTGCCACTGGATTAACTAATGTATCAAGGTAACAAGGATGTGATACTACACCATTGAAGTCAGTTTTTAAAACCCTTGTTGATTTCAGTGGTTCACTATCAAGAACCAAACTTACACTGCTCAGAGACAGATAAAAGAATCAGAGTTATGAAAACTACAGAAACTATTTGATAAGCTGGACAGGACTGTGAAAAAATTACCAGACAATTGGGCATATTTTTTGACATCTTAAGAGGCAAAATATAAGAGCATCATAAGTGAAACAGAAAACTTGGTAAAAAGTGAATAGATCAGAATCACCATACAATTACCTAATGATAGTTGGCCAAGATATTTTACAGAGTCTTATAATAAATTGTCATCTTCTTTTTCAATAGTGTTTCTCTAAAGTGGCTAAATTGGAAAGCACATTACTTCAGTAAACACTTAAGGAGAAGAGTTTATTTTAACTTAATCAAATGTCAAGAAGCTTGTGAAGCCAAAGGTCAAAGACCAGCCTCTGATCCTGAATAGGAATATTCCTGAATCAGTATTTGAGGGATGAAAAATACTCAAACCACAATCACATGAACAGATCGAGACAGACTAGAGATGGACATCTCCCAATATATTTTAAGGATTATGTACAGAGTTACTCAGACCTTGGGGGGACTGGATGGATCATGGGATTAGGCTTTTACCTTGAGCCATTTTTGGTTCAAATCTGGCACTAATCAGTAGTGACCATTTGATGATATTTTTCGTAACCAAGGAGAAATGATTTGGTGATCCCATTCCAATTGCACCATCACAAATGGCACTAAATGTCACATATTTTGCCAGTCTCATCAGATTAGCCAAATAGTGAATGGGCATGTAGAAAGAAATCACTCTTCCCCAAAGAGTACCAAGTCAGAATTAAGGCACATTGGTGAAGTAGCATGGAAGACATTTCAGTGCTGCTTCCTATGATTGACTGTCCTGTGGATTAAAGAACATTACCAGCAATTAATTCATATTTTATAATTATAATATCTCTTTGCTCCTTTGTTCACACTTCCAAACAAGTGACTTACAGGGAACTCCCATAACTAAATATTTTATGAAGACAACAGAGTCCTGCCATTATGCCTCCTCACCAGTGGTGACTTGAATACTCCTGTTGATGAGAGATAATGGTCTGTACTTACCCCACGTTAGTTCCTTTTAATATCAAAATGGTAAAATAAAAAAATATAACAAAATATCTCCATGTCCACAGGTAAATTGGCTAGATGAATGAGAGCCTATTAAAATGACTTCCCTCTGAAAACAAATCTCTCTTCTCCAGAGGTAATTCTGACAGATCCTATTACTGTAAACCAAAATTTTCTAGGGATGTTTCAGAAAAAAAAAAATAGAAATGAAAAAACTGTTATAGGAAAAAAAGGAGGATGGATATTAACAATATTCCAGTGCAACAAGCATGGAACGCAGCATTAATAAGAAAAAAGCTTACTTTCATATATTTGGGAACAAGACAACAAACACAACACATAAAAGCTAATATAGAAATATCTCTTTAAGAATATAAACCTACAGGGCAGAAAGAGTAAATCTCCACTCAACTCAGAAACAGATTTTGTAATACAGATAAAACTATCGTGGATACACGATACCACATTAATTCCAAGCAGGGGAGATTTGGAAAACTAGACAATACAGAGGTATATATATAGAGATACTCAGCAATTCGTTTGACAGGTATTAATCTGACATTTCTTTCATTTCTGATATGTCTTTGGCCAAACATGCTTAAACATGCCTTAAAGAATTGCTAAGAATTAATATTTCACACGTATACCTATGCCTATTATTCAATAATTTCAAAGCACTTTTCTAATATCAAGCAAACCCTGAGAACACCTCTGTGAGGTAAGTAGATAGTTAATCTAATACAGACTGGTTAAGCCCAAGGTCACATCATGAATGACTGACATAGCACTCAAGAGTATGGATTTCCTGTCCACTATGCTGAAAATTCAATCAAACAGCCATTTAAAAATAATTATCTTGAACTTTGTTACTCTGGATTTATACTAACAAAGCAAAATAACCTGAATGGATGTTCTAAGGATGTTTAGTACATTCCCTAGAAGGAATATTTTCAGTACTAATTTGTGGCGGAACGGGACCACTTGGATTAGGTATAATGCACACCCAAGATATGGCTGCCGTCATTTAGTGGAAAGTATTACTCAGGTTGTACAGCATTTCAAGCTTGGTTTCGCCTACTGGAAATGGTGCCACAGGGGGTCTGTAGTGAGAACAGACCTCAGGAAGTCCAAGGTAGACACTGAGAGCATTGAGAGTTGTTGACCCATTGACAGAGGTTTTGAGCTGAGACAGAAGAAATGTTCCACCATACCTCCAAGTTGGAGTTGAGCATCACAGAGGAACTTCATCAAGGATCTGGCATATCCTTATGTTTAGCATATCTGACACATAAATACCTTGCAATGCTGGCTACAACAGTGCCATTGTAAGTGATTGGCTAAACAAGAGTAGGACTTTTTAATAGTGCAAATATTTGTAATAAAAATAATAATATAAAGTGAGCTCTGAACAATTTGTATTCTGTGTTGTAATTGAAATCAACATATTTGAAAATGTAGAAAAATATCCAAAATATTTATAATAAATTTAAACTGGGATGTTATTATTTCTTAACAGGAAGATTAAAACTGCAATTAATCACTATTTCTAATCTTGTTAATTTGTTTTGCATTAATCACATTTATTAACTGCAACTAATTGAGAACCCTAGTTTTTAGCACTGTTTTAAATGTGTAATTAATTATAATCTACAAATAAATTATTTGGTCTGATTTTCTAATATAAAAATTCCCATGCCACTCAAGTGTGTGCAATTTACAAGAGTCCATGTGGTTGGTATGCTTTGAAGTGATCCTACTACTTTTTCCCAGGGGAAAGTACTGCTTTGGATTGGGAAATGATCCTGCCTCAGTGTGGGAGCAATGACCCTATACCGCTAGGTCTGCTGCTGCTCTGCTCCATGCTACTGGTATTTCATCCCACCTTTTCTGTACCACATGCAGGGCACCAATCAGAGGGAGTCCTGCAACAGAAGGAAGATGGTGCCATTGTACCCATTCAACGATATGCGTTTGTGTCTATCATTAGCAAACAATGACTGCCTGCCAGTCTCTGCTACTGAATCCTATGGCGATCCAATGACTGTTGAGCTTTTCTCTTCTCTCCTGATCTCTCTAAAATATTTCAACAGGCAATCTAAATATCTTATATTTCCAAAGTTATCCTGTACCACTGATAACTCATAATGAAGTTTTGAAAAACAGTTATTCTTACCAGTTTCCAATGAATCGAGGGTCACTCTGGTCAATATAAACAGTTGTTCTGGGATCAACATAAAAACCGATAAGAACTCCTCCTAATAAATAGCCTGCTGCAGGACCAAGTGCTCCCATTACATACATGATGGCTGAGAAAATACAAAAGAAAAGAATACATCAAATTATGAAAGGCCATATATTAATAATAAAAAATCCTTTCAATAATTCTTTATATTTTAAAAAAATATGCTGTAGAACAGGAAATTGGGGATTGATTTACTAAAAGATTCAGTCTCCTATCTTCCACTTAGGGTGGAATCAGGATTCACAAAATCCATACTCAGCCACCACCAAAGATAGGTGCCTAAATTTTTGCAGTCAAAGTTACTTAGGTACCTATGGTTCTTCCTCCGAATATGTGCACTGCAGCCCCATGCCAGAAGTTTAGGTGGCTAAGCCTCTTTGTGAACTAGGAGAAGATAGGGGTCCTTCCATCTAACTTGCCTGCCAATGTGTTAAGTGTTTTCCAAATTCGCCTATCAGATTGGGATCGACAGATGAGCTTACACAAGTACTTGATCATCCTTAATGCCTTAGGAATGAAACTTGACTTTCTTGGAACTGCATGATGTCAATTGGAGGGTCTTATTTCAAGTGGAATGTCAAACTGTGTTCCACAAAGTCATGGATTGATAGTACAAAGCTTTAGGACAAAGAAGAATATGAAGCACTGTCACTACTACCCTAAGTACAAGGGATGATTTAGTGATTGCTCAGAGGACTAAGTTGAGGGTTCCAGTTTAGATTGTGTGAGGATCTGGGGAAAGTGATAGATACCACAGAGAGGATAATGATAGGATACAGAGTGACTGACAAAAAATAGAGGATTGGACCAAAAGAAATCTGATGATTCAACAAGGACAAGGGCAGAGTCCTGCACTTAGGATAGACGAATCCCATGCACTACTACAGACTGGGGACCAACTGGGTAGGCAGCAGTTCTGTACAAATGGACCTCGGGGTAACAGTTGACTAAAAGCTGGATATGAGTCAAAAGTGTGCCCTTGTTGCCAAGAAGGTTAATGGCATATTGGGCTGCATTAGTAGGAGTATTGCCAACAGATCAAAGGCAGTGATTATTCCCCTCGATTGAGCACTGATAAGCCCACATTTGCAGCGCTGTGTCCAGCTTTCCACAAATACCCACCTTGCCCCCCCGAAAGGATATGGACAAATTGGAAAGAGTCCAGTGAAGGGTAACAAAAATAATTAGGGGGCTGAAGTACATGACTTATGAGGAGAGGTTGAGGGAACAAGGCTTGTTTAGTCTGCAGAAGAGAAGAATGAAGGAGGATTTGATAGCAGCCTTTAACTACCTGAAAGGGAGTTCCAGGGAGGATGCAGCTAGGCAGAGATGACAGAACTAGGAGCAAAGGTCTCAAGTTGCAGTGGGGGAGATCTATTTTGATACTAGCAGTGCTTTTTCTGTGATGGTACTCAGTGGTACTGAGCACCGGCACCTGGTTTTTTTGTGATGGTGCTCAGGGGTATTTTTTTCCCACAACGATGCAGCCCCGGCTCCTGCCACTGCTGGTGGGCCCAGGTCCCTGGCCGAGTACCGGCACCTTTATTTTCCCCAATGAAAGCACTGGATGTTAGGAAAACCTTTTCACTGAGGGGTGGAGAAGCACTGAAATGGGTTCCCTAGTGAAATGGTGGCATCTCCATCCTTAGATGTTTTTAAGATGCGGCTTGACAAAGCCCTGGCTAAGATGATTTATGAGCTGCTTTGAGCAGGGGGTTGGACTAGATGACTTCCTCAGGCACCTTTCAATCCTAATCATCTATGATTCTATGACCGGTCAGGCAGACCAATCTCATAAATTTAAATGCCCTTTTAATCCTGGCAATATGGGGGGAGATGAAAAATCCTCTTTTACTCTAGAATACTACAACCCCCACTCAGACCTGCAATGATCAAAAACCCAGGTCCTTGTGGAAGAAGAAGAGAAAGTCAATGCAGATCTTAATTGCTGACTAGTTCAGATGTCTTTTATGGGAACATGAAGGTGGATTACTTCTGGTAGTACATGTAATATGCTGGCTAAGTGCATGTGGACACACATTCCTCTAGCAGCTGGCCCACAGAGAAATAATAGACTGTTGCTTTCTGGCAGTTAATGAAATAAATTTACCATTATGTCTTCAGTGGTAAGAACTTATGTTAAAACTTATCACTTTAGCTCAAGTGGTAAGGATCTGTGTATTTGTTGCTGAAAGCCCAGGGTTTTATCTTCACTAAAAACTGAGTTCCTTCTGGATTTCAGAACGAAATCAGAAAAGTTATCTAAACATTTCAACTGGAGCGTGTTTAAATGTTCAGCTTACATTCTGTTAATGCCAAGGAAGGTCCTCAGGCTTCATTAGGCTTAGGAGAAGATCTCCATCAAAATGAAATATAAGTTATATGGCTAGTAAGCAGGGACTTTTGGCACTCAAAGCCTTCAACAGAACAGCCTCTATAACAGTGGTTTTCAAACTTGTTTTCTTGGGACCCCATTGAAAAAAAATATATTTATGCCTGAGACCCAGTTATTACATCTTTCAACAATGCATTCCACTCTTTCAGTGGCAGCAGCAGGGGGCTCCACGGCCCAGTACCTGAGGGTCTGTGACCCAGTCCTAGGTCCCGACCCATAGTTTGCAAACCACTGTTCTATAATCTTCAAAGAGTGGGATTTACATTCCGGACAATGGGGTGGATGAATAAGTAAAATGTGAGAATGCTTTCTTTTCTGTTTCGTTCAGATCAGATTATGGATGGTAGGTTAGTAGTAGGGATGGTAGGGTACAACCAGCTGTGACCAAATATAAAAACAAATTAAGCATATAATAATATAAGGCAACACAGAATTACCTAATCATATACTTTCATTAAAACCAATAATAAAAGAATATCAAGGTTACTAAGTCAAGCACTCAAAAATTTTGAAATGTCAGAATTAAGCTTCACCATTCAACCTTAATTTGGCCCTCTTGTGCATATGCATTATGATATAGTCCTTAATTACATGATCACACGCTACTTTTCCATGGGAACCCTGACCCATTCCTTTTGTCTGTTTAAAATCAAGTAATTTTTATGTTTCCATCTTATTATTTGAAAGAAGTGAGTGATGAAAGAGCACATTCTTGTAAAAGAAAGAAGCCTATTTATCTGAGATCCTCATTATGGGCCCAATAGCAGAATTTAGCCCTCCAGCTAAGCACTGTCTATACAGCAGACAAAAATGCTTTTACACTACAAATTGATTAAATAGAACTTATTAGAGTACTTAATTTCTTTTTTTTAACCAGAACCTCTTTATTATTTATGAAACCCTGATTTAAAATAATTATACTTTGCCAAATTTCTTGTTACTTACAACTTGGACTATGTAATGCCTTAAGTCTCACAAAGAAATCATGAGAGATCCACAAGGTTTTTTGTCTCTCCAAACCGATTTAGCATTTTAGAAATATGCAAGGTTCTTGACGTTATTAAATATTGCACCTTTTTCTAAATACTGAACAATTTCTTCCTGACGCATTGCTCATTGGTTTGAACCTTGAATAAATAAATATGTAACTTACCATCAGACTTATTCTACATAGCCCATGTTATCTTATTGGTCTATCAAGCTTTATCTGACCTGCAAATTTCTAATTAAACAGAACAGCCTTTGGTACATTATATACACTTTCTCATTAATTTTCTCTCTTTTTTTTTTTTTTTTTTTTTTTTTAAGTGAATGAATTTAACGCTCATGAAAGTGAGGGAATGTGTACACTGACAGTGGCATGGCCAGCACCACCGGATCAATGAACGGGAACAAATGAGCAGAAGTGGAGACCCGCTCAACTGATCAGGAACTCAACTGCATTAATCTACCTCCACAAAAGTAACACTGCATCAACTGGAGGACATTTTCAAGTCGGCACACAATGTGGAAGGTGCAGTATTCAGAATTTAGGAAGTCAATGAGAGATACATAGCTTGCATATTTCCTACCAACTGCCTCTGAATTTCACTCACAGTAGTAGTGCTTAGTATTCAAAGAAACTATTTTTGCAGTGTTTCATAGAATCATAGAAGATTTGGGTTGGAAGGGACCTTAGGAGGTCACCTACTCCAATCCCCTACTCAAACCAGAACCAACCCCAACTGTTTTTGCCCAGCTCCAGTTCCATCACTGAAATACAGCTACACACATCATGCTGAAACACAGCAACGCTACTCAGCAGTTGTATTATGTATGCTTAGTAACTCCGAAGACAGGTTTAATCAGAAGCAGAAATAGTGTAGAGTAGAGATAAAAATAACAATGTACCCTCCATTCCATTAGAGATGGGAATGCTGCCTAAAATTTCAAATGTATTTTAGAGTTACTGTATGCTGTCCAAGTTCCACACTCATCTAAATATATTTTACTGGCAAGATGCATCAAACAGTCTGTGCCTTTTAGAAAAGAGATAAGCCTTCATGCTTCAGGATATAAGCCAACTATTAACTGATGGGAGTTAGGAAGAAACCTGCCTAGTGAGCAGGTTATTCCATAATTATCTACTTTCCTTGCACCTTCTAATTTGGAACAAAACCCTAAAATTTTCCAATTCTCCATGAAAGGAAATGGAGCACCACCTCTGAGGCAGTCTGCCCGGAGGGTTACCTCAGAACCGAAGAGCCTGGAAATCGTGCCATCCCTGCCAACATGACAGTCCAGCAAGTGGACTGCCAAGGAGCCAAGTAGACAAGCTGGCAGAAAACCAGGCAACATGCTGTTGGAACATTGTTTAAAATGAACCATCTCAGCAAAACATTTTGATTGTGACAAATCAACATATTCCCACCCAAAATTCTCTGACCAGGTCTAAAGGTGCACCTCTAAAGTACGTGTTGCTGGGAAATATCAGTTTCAACATCAAAGCAGGAGGAGCCATCATAGCCTTTTACTGCAATCTCACCCTACCAATCATGGCCAACAAGAGTTGTAATGATTCACAATGGCACAGCTTTGGATTGGGATGGTTTTTTAATTCACCAGGAATGAATCCTTAACTTTAGAAATAAAAATAAATAAATACGATTTTAAAAGCACAATTTTTAAATCAAGGAACAAAGGCAAACAAAGGAAAAAAATGCATGTTCTTCACAGTTTTCCTGCCTTGCATAGAATATTTGTGTATTAAAAAAAATACCTTTATGAAAACAAATCAGATGGCTAACACAGAGACGCTCAAAAAAGTAGATAAAGATATCACCAACTAGGCTATAGTTCTGGTAATGACATCAACTTTTGCATCCAAGTCTTCATCATTTAAAGTAGTAAAAAATAAGAGCCTGAGTCATGAGGCCTAGCATAACAGGCCATGTATGAGGGCTGAGCTAAAATAAGGGTCAAGTCTGTTATAAAGCAAAGTTAGCCAAAGTCATGCTATGAATGCTGGCCGGCTCCCGGTAACTGACAAGAACAGAGCTGTGGCTTAACAAGGACACACTCCGAAAAGTACTAAGTATAAACATTTTCCAGAAAGGTACCAGGACATCCTAATAACCCACAGATAATGAGGGTTCACTGACTACTCAAATGACCAGAAGCAGATCAGGGGCTGCAGGGCCCCTAGACCTCCTCACTAGTGCCCCCCCCCCTTCCCCTGCCAGCCAAGGGCCCTGGCGCAGGTGGGCCAGAGCTGGAGGGGGGTCTGGGGCTAGAGACCGACTGCCTCCTGGCTGGTCGGTCTGGGGGTGGTGGGGCTGACTGATGTGCACAGTGCGGCTTCTAGTGCAGCCTGAAGGTCACGGCAGAGGAGATGGAGTGGCCAGTCCAGGGGCGGGGCGAGAGCATGGAGCCTGGCCTCTAGGCCCGCCTGCCCCACTCCCCCCGTCAGTGCTGTCAGGGTGGACGGCTCCCACATTGTCGTGGGCCCCTGGGCACAGGCCCCGTTGGCCCATGCGGTAATCTGCCCCTACAAATGACTCTATAATGGATAGAAACATCTTGTTAATATGATAAATAGAGATGTTTTCACTGAACCATCCTGTGGAAGGTAATGGGTGGTACCACATGAGGAGGTGCCAACTACACATGTCAAAGGTGCAATATATAATTTGTTTGTATCAATGTATAAAAGAGGCTTTCAGAGGAAACATCTTTGTCTGATCTGGGGGAAACGGAAAGTCCCACTGCTTACTGTGCTGGTCTATTGTAACACGCATACATGTATCAGTGTTCCTGTAGGGTCTATGGGATACTAGGACCGTGCTTGTCCACAATAAACATAGCTGGATCCTTTTGTTGCTCAGTGAATCTGTGGAGTGGAGTCTCGATTAGCTGTGTAGGTCTGGGACATCATATACAAGGAAGCATACACATGCAGCTGACAACTGACAAGAGACCATTACAAAAAAAGAAAGTCATGACAAGTTATACAAGATCATGTTTTGGAGATGACACAGTAATGCTATTGTCACTGTAGAAACCCGAAAATTTTCTACTATCCAGGAAAGAAAATTTGTTGGAGAACATAAAAGGCAGAGCAATTAACTTTAGTAGGTTTCCAGGGTAGTCTTGGGTTTTAAAAAGGTATATATAAATATAACTAACAATACTTACTCAGCCAGAGACTAGAGATGAGCTAAAGCCAGTACCTACAATCAGAACCCTTAGAATTTCTGGGTTTTCAGATCTGAAACCCTGCATCTGAACCTATATTTAAATCATTTTTAAATGACTCCCCCACAGATCCAGGCTGGCCACGCCACGTGTGGAATGTGGGGAGGACACAAAATTATATCTGTTAAACGGCTACCGGATATAATTTTAATAGTTTAAATTGTTATCTTTTGTAACCGATATTTAATTCCCTTTGCTGCTGGAGACAATTAATATAATCCTGCAGTTAACGAAGCACATAGTAACATGGCAGCATCCTCATAACTAGAGCTGGTTGGAGCCCCTTTATCAACCATTTGCAGGAATATTTGGGATAATATCCTTGCCTACGACGGAGTCCCCCTGCACTAAATAGGTATACTGCTATATCATATGGTCAGAGATTATGGCCCTAGCACTCATAAAAATACTTCTGAAGATCATTTTTCTTCCCTATGGTCATCCCAGGTGGCAGATATTTTCTATCATTTTTTCACACGAGAATCTACACCCAGATACCCTTAGTATCAACATGACTATGCAACACCCCTCTCACAAAGGATAATGCAGGGGGTCAGCAGATTTTAGTTAAACTCAGAGCAGAGTTGACAAGGGGAGCACTTTAGGCATAGCAACTGCTTCCAGACCCTGCCCCTTCCTGTTCCCTCCTATTCTTGGAGACCAGCCCCCTTGGAACAAGGACAGTCAGACTTCCAAGAAGGGTGCAGCATGCAGCAGAGGCCCTGCTCTTTCTCTCTCTCCTGTGCTCTCCAGCCTATCTCCACCTCCTTTTGTTTCCATCTGCCCTTACAAAAGGGGATCATGTAGCTCCTAGAATATAGGTTGGGGGGGGCGGTTTCGTTCTGAGGGTCCAATCCTGCACAGATTGAAACATGCAAGTCATTTTATTTGCAAATCCCATTGCACACTCACATGAATATCCTTTCCAGGCTCAGGGCCTTACTCAGCAGGGCTTGAGTCTTGGGCTAACTTTTTTTCCTCTTCTCCATAAGCACACACTAATCATTCTATGTGTTTACAACATTTTTTTAAATTTAGTTATTCCCTCCGGAAGAAACAAGCATTGCTACGTTTCAGATAACAAGGTCCAGTTAAAATGGTTAAATCATTGCCTTTCAAAATGTATCAGCTTTACACTGACTTAAAAGGTATATCAAACCAGACGCAAAGTAATAAATGGAGCAACTAAACTACTTCAGCAGGCATCCCTGATCTTTGTATAGAAAAATATTTTCTGCTGCTTAGCACAAGGTGGATTAAGACATAATTTCCCAGGCAAGTAAAGCATACTGAATTTTGCATGCTTACTGCACAAACTAAAGGACTATGATGAATATTCCAGCATTACCATTCTATTACAAAATGCTGAATGTTAAATTCTTATCTGCAAATATCTCCAAGGTCTGGCTGATGCCATATGAAAAGCACTGCATCTTATATTTTTGTGCCCCAGTTTATTACTAGGAATGCATCATTTGAGACAGCATCCTTACTCTGATTTAAAGATCTGTTGTTTCTAATCTGCTTCTCTTGCTTATTTTCCAGCTGAGGTCATACTTTATAACACCAAAATTGGTTGCTGTGAAAATGATTATGAAGTCACAGAGGACAGGAGAATCAGTCCAAGCAAACTAAGAAAAAATAGGTTATTTACCTAGAAGTGGAGTTCTCTAAAGATACTGCCACCACAATGCCACTTTCCTTAAGTCTCTCATTGAACCACAAAGGTACAGAATTACTAAAAAGTAACATGACCAATCATAGTTCCATATGACTTGTGTGCACAATGCTAAGACAGGGTTTATAAAACAAGGCATACTAGCCCAGTTTCTGCTGATATACTAACTCTGAATACAACAAAGAAGACATTTGTGTTCATTCTGAGCAACATTTTTGCAATATCTCTCCTCCCTCAAATTCTAATCAGGACTTTGAAACAATCAAAGAAGAAGCTGCCCCAAAATAATCTACCCCTTGTGTTTACAGTGAGTTTTTAATCAGACTCATTCACTCAGCCTGAAAGCTGAGAGCAATGTCCAACCATGGCAGTTTGCCCCAGCTCTGAGGAATCTGTTTTATCTTTTTTTTCCGGATAGAAATAAAACAATAAATAATGAAACACACAGTCAACCTGTGGAATTTGTTGTTAGGGGATGTTATGAAGACCAGAACTATAACAAGGTTAAAAAAAGAACTAGATAAGTTAATGAAGGATAGGTCCATCAATGGTTATTAACCAAAATGACTAGAGATGCAACCCCATGCTCTGAGGGTGCGTCTACACTTGTAAATTAAGTCAACTTAAGCTTGCTTAAGTCGACTTAATTTACCCTCCATCTACACTACAGTTTCCTTAAGTCGACTTAAGCAAGTTGCTTAAGTCGACTTGAGGAAAATAAAGTTGGCTTAATGAAAATTAAGTCGACTTTATAAAACCTCATTTTAATTCAATTTAGGCCTAAAGTTGACTTTTTAAAGTCGACTTAGGCCAGTGTAGACCTGGAGTAGCCCTAAGTTGACTTAGGGCTACTCCAGGACTCCACCACTGCCCTCCCTGCCTCTATGCCCTGCCAGGATCCCTGTCCCCCTTTGCCCCATTGTACCCAGGTACAATGGGGCAAAGGCTGAGCCCCCTGGCACTGGGTACGGGGTGCCCCCCGCCCGCCCCCGTGGACCTGCCCTAGGTCCCCCTAGTCCCTAGATGTCGACCTAGGCATCCAGTGTGAACGCTCTAGGTCGACTTTGTAAGTTCCCCCCAAAATCGACTTTAAATTTAGTTGTAGACATGCTAAGTCAACTTAACTAAGTCGACTTAGTTAAGTCAACTTAGCTAAAGTCGACCTAAATTCACAAGTGTAGACATAGACTGAGTGTCCCTACCCTCAGGAGTTGGGAGTGAATAACAAGGGATGGATCACTTGATGATTGCCTGTTCTGTTCAATCCTTCTAACACACTTGGCACTGGCCATTGTTGGAAGACAGCATACTGGGCTAGATGGACCCTTGGTCTGCCCCAATATGGCCATTCTCATATTTCTTATTTAACAGTATTCTTTCCCCTCCCCTGCCCTCAATATCTGGCTTTTCTCCTTTTATCACCACATATAAACATTTGGCTAAATCTCGGCAGGCTGGATATGTATTTTAGAGCTTTTTTAAAAAAAAAAAAAAAAAAAATAAATATATATATATATATATATATATATATATATATATAGCTTGCTTAACTATATATTTAGTTAAATTAGTGTGTGGGGTTCCTAAACCAATGTGGTTAAATCAGCCCAACAACCTTAGATGGGCACTCTTAAATAGGATTATTTAAGTCATCATGTTACTAAATTAAGATGAATCAGCTTTAGCCAATCTTAAACTGACTTGAGAGTGTCCATACAAGGAGGTTCCTGCAAACACTTATGCACGTGCTTAACTTTAAGCATGTGAGTAGTCTATATTGACCTCAGTGATTCATGTGATTAATGTTAAGCATGTGTTTGCAGGAACAAGGCCTAAATTACAAGCAAATTGCACTTGCACATTTTCCCTGTGGTGCCAAAAAATGCATGACATCAATTGCACCCCTAAGAAAAAGTGTAAAAAAGTGGGCTGGGATTGACAGTGACAATATTTACTTGAATGCACAGGTAAGGGAACACTCAACATAGACCTTCTTAAATTTAGGAGTCCCATTTCTGCATGTTAGAAATTATTACTTTGAAAAGCATTTTGGGCTAAATTTTGCTCTCAGATATACACATGCAACTAACTCTGAAGTTAATGAAAGTAATGCAGATGAAACTGAGGATAGAATATTGCCATCTGCTTTCACTGCTTTGCTGTCTTCTGGAACCGAGTTACTGAAAGCAATACAGTTTGACCATTTTTACTTTAATTGATTGAAGCCTCTTGTAGTAATATGTCACAAAGCTAAAACAAGTATTTAAATCCCATAAAAGTCACTAAATACATAAACCAAAAAAGTACACATAAAAATAAAAATAAAAACTAGTATGAAATAATACATTGCAGAACAACAGATTAACTTTATCTGATTCACTAAAACAAGCCCCATTTAGATGACAAAGAATGTATTCTTTGAGAGCATGCGCTCCATATCTAAGTTATTTTGTAGATTACCTTTTACAGGAAAACACCTGGAATTTCAGATGAACACTTTCATTGTAGGAGGTTTCCATAACCCTCCCATGAGCTAGCAGGTAGTTCATCTCCCTTCACCTATGGAGCCTGGCAGACCTTCAGATGCCTTGACCATTCCTGCACACTTCCACCCTTTCCTTGAATATATATATACAGGGCTAGTCACAGTCCATCCCAGAGATGCTGATTTCTTTAACGAACATCATAAAAGCCTTTATGACTCTGAATCATATGAAGATAAGAGCACACACAACAGTCTTTACCAGCTGTCCAACAAGAACTTTATTCAGATTATTCAGGGGAATGCTATATTAAAGAAGCAATTAAAAATCTAAGAAAACCCAACCTAGCTAGCTCTCCAGCCATGCATAAACATTTCCAAAACCTCAGGCCAATATTGAAACTTTAATTTAGGAACTCTGAAATCCCTGAGTAACCTTCAGGGCAACTAGAAAAGCAATGATTACTTTAACTTCCCATTCGGAAAGTGATCTACCTGGCTGGGCTATCATCCTCTGTCCCTTGTTAATACAGCCTCTGGACTTCAAGAAATAAATTCATCTCCTCATCCTGCATGAATCAAACATAGAAGGCTAAATCCTACTCACCTTATTCATTTAAGAGGGAACTGGCCCAGCTCACTTGTGCCTCTTTAACTGCTTGCAATGGAGCCTGGTAGACAAATCAGCTGGTCCTACAAAGAACTGGTCTCTATAAATGCTGGGGAACAGAAAACAAGGAAAGAGACTGCAAAAGAGCTTCAGTGATAAGGCAGCTCCTATAGGAGATCTTTGATTGGGAGAAGGGTTTTTTGGGCCTGAAAGAAACTGTAGCTAGGAGGGGCCAGGAAGACCAGCCAGGGTAGAGTCTCAGGAAAGAGAAACGAAGATGCCATCTAGGAAGGGCTGGGAATGGCCTGCTAAAAATAGGGAACTGAGCTGATCTTTGTAGATTCTATTTTTGATTATTTATCTATCTATTATTTTATTATTATTTGGAATTCTGTTTGGAACTTTTATGTTAATAAACACAGACCTTAAGGAGTGGTGGTTGAAGAGAGCAGACTGTGTCAAGTGTATTAAGAATGCATGAAGAGAGAAAACTGAAGTATGGTGCTGCAAAGACACCACTTGCCATGAGGGGGCATGTGGAAAACGGTTGTCCTATTACACTGAGGATGTCTTGGGACTCAAATCCTTGCTGTGCCACAGGACTCCTTGTTTATTTAACTAATGGGGCATCAATGCTGAATCTTTAACAAAGACAGCTTTTCTCCTATATTTATTCTCTTAGTATTTGGAAGAGAATAAGCGTTAACAAAAACAAACAACCTCTCATGCAGACCAATACTGTCCCATTGTTTGCTTGTACTCCACCATCTGGCTGGCTGTATTTATTTGTTGCATCTTCTCTTCTACTTAGCTTGGAGGCAGAAACCATCCTTGTTCTGTGTTTGTAAAGTCCTTTGCACAACAGGCTTTTCCTCCATGCCTTGGGCTATTAGGTGCTATTGTAATACAAATAATAGTATGTTTTAAACCAAGGTGTGGGCAATAATATTCACAGGTGAGCCAGCACCTCATTGGAGAGCTGGTGCCAGGGCTGGGAGAGGCGGGGGCACTGCAGAGGCAGTGGGAAGGGCAGAGAGGTGGAGACCTAGTTGGGGGGACTCAGAGCCAGCGGGGGGTGTGGTGCAATGGCAGAGAGCTGGTGGGGGGCAGGGTGTGAAGAGCTGACCGGGGTGTGGGGTGCAGGCCGGACAGAGATGTCCCACAGGCCACATCCGGCCCACGGGCTGTATTTTGCCCACCCCTGTAGTCTGAGCCAGAACCAAGTGAGGTAAATGGGAGTCTTTCCATTTACATCAATAGGGCTTTAGATCAGGACTGAACAGTCCAGCTTTTAGTCTCTGGATTCCTACGTCCTTCCATTCTCATAGTCCCTCAAGAGACTTCCAGGGTAGACAATAACTGAATATCTAATATAAATGGCAAGCAGGGAAAAAATCTGGGGCTAAAACCTTTAAGGGATTCATCATGCATCATAAAGGGACAAACATGGGGAAATACCCATTTTATTTTCCTTTACAGTTCAGTTTAAGTATTTGGTACTCAGATATTCAAAAGACCTAAATTCCACTGTTAAATTTAATCTAGACAGGTTAATAACATTATTAGATTATCTCCTTCCCTTAATCTCTCTTGATAAGGCAGACAAGAATCAACTAAAATAGAAAATACTCATTAGGCTATTGCAATTTTTGCCTGGTAGAGAATGCAAAAGCTGTTCCAGTTACCACCTCTGTTTTTTTCACTCTTAATTATGAAAATACATAACTGCCCCACTGAGATAGTCATGGCTGCTTGCAGTAAAACACCACCACAATTAAAAAACAGCTAAACTTTGAAACTTGACATCCACATAAACCACATTGATATATATCCATGAGCAAGTGTGGGGTTTTTTTGCTCATGGATATATATCAATGTGGTTAAGTCGACTTAATAAGGTTTACCTTCTTAAACCTAATGTTGACCTTCTTAAAGTCAACCTAACTTTTTTGTAGTGTAGACATAGCCATAGATAACAGGACAAGCACAAGAGAAGTATAAAGAAAGCAGTGATTAAAAGCTTGTACCACAACTTCCCCACTGAGCAGCATGTCCAAAAGAGAACTGGGCACTTTAGTAATGGGAGCTAAGCTAGCACTGCAGTCTGTGGACAGGCTAAGTGACAGGAGTGAGAAGCATTTGGAAGAGACACAATAGAAGGACAATGGGAAACTGAATAGAGGGGAAAATTGAATAGAGGGCCTTGCTGAATAACCCTGTCTTAATCATATTTCTTAAAAGCCAGTTAAACTCATGTGTCCTACTCGGACTGGGGTCAAAATAGTGCTAGCAAAAAAATTTTTTAATTTGGTTTCTTTAGTCTTGGTGTGGAGTCTTAGCTCCTAAAAGGAAGATTGAGGAGTTTGAACAGCTCTCAGAGGCACAAGGACCAGAGTTTAAAGAGTATAGCCATGCATCTACTAAAACGGCATGTACAAAGTGGGGAACTGCACACAAATCTTGCACATGCAAGTTAGACACAGGGTTTTGCATGCTCAATTACTCTCCTAAACTATTTAAAAACCAGGGCCACTGTACCCAGGACAGAAACTGTAGGGGGTGGGCTGAGCTAGGACAAGCATGCCTGGCAGAGGGGGAAAGTCACTGATGGTCAATGGATTTCGTATACAGTTTTCTTCTTCTTCCCCTCAGGGGAACAGGAGTCATTAATAAAAGGTAAATTGGTAAAAACGGGAAGAAATTCGAACATATTTTCTGGAAATTAATTTCCTTTCCAAAGCAAAATTGTGAGCCTTATGCCTAGATCCATTTCTCAGGATTTCTTTTTAGGTCAAGCTAAATGAGTTCTATTTTTATGTTTTACAATAAGAAAGGTCAAGTGACTCCCCCTCCCCTACTTTGGTTGCCGTTATATTTGCATTCTTCATCTGAAACAATCATTTCAGTATATTACTCGTATTTGTATGTACATCCATCTTTATGCAAACGCACATTATTACAGTAGCCTGCAGCTGAGTCTGTTAGTTATATTATCCAACATTTAGTATATTGCTGAACAAACTACTTTCCTACCTCTCTTCACTCAAAAAGGCCTAAAGAGGTAACAGTCTGAATAAGTAATTTTTAAATGATTGGCAAAGCAAATTGTAAAGTCCTGTCCAGGGTAGCCTGGAGCAATATTTGAAACCATATTTAAAACACTGTCAACAATTTTGCAACACCATTTACTTCCATACCTACCAGGGTTACAAAGAGATGTCACCAGAGCATAATTATTCCATTTTTCTGCAACTTTTGAAGTATACAAATTGGTTTTGTTCCATACGGATACCTTTTGAATGTTTTCATGAAATAGGAATCTTGTTGAAATGTCTGTTATTGTACCAAAACCTGCACATGTGGGTGGGAGGAGGGGAATATATGTGCATCTCTCTCTAGCTTTGTGGTTGGGGACGTAAAAAATGGAGGTTCAAGTCTGTGCTCTGCCTGATTCAGAGCAGCGTTTTCCAGCCCAGATCACTCTGTTCCAAAATATTTCATTTCAACCTCATCTGTTCAACTTTGTTATAAAAGTTCAAATGTTTTATTTTAATAGTTATATTATAATATAAAAGTATAAACTATGATGTCTACATGAAACATTTTGACCTTATTGAAATGAACTCTTGACGATTTTATGCAAAAATTGCTATTTATACATTCCTGGGAAATGTTTTGATTTCACTCAGAATTTTCCAAAGAAAAACTTTTCCATTTGAAAATTTTCAACCAGCTCTATTTAAAATCATGACTTATACACCAACAGTGTTGTTTTTAAAAAGAGTCACCAAACAACTGTTACTAAAGTTGGTCTTTAACGGTAATATTCTAATTAGATTTATCCTCTTTTATTTTGGCTATGAAATGTGGCTCTGATTCCAGTTTTATTTATGGCTCATGGCCATGTACCATAATTATCATTCATGTGTTAATAAAATATGAACAAAAATGTTACTAATTTGTAGTCTCTGATTTCAGAAATAAATTGATTTATGTTACAGTAGGGATTCCTTTGAGATATTTCAAAAGAACAAATACAGCTGATTTGGGAGAACTGAAGGCTTTAAAAATTAACCATCAAGATGGTTCACTAATTAGATCATTTAATTATTTAGCTGACATGCTTTTTGGAAACTGGCCAAGAACGCTTTCATTTATTCTGTAAATACTACATATTGTGAATAAAGGCTGTTCATTCTATTTCTTCCTCTCTTCTCACAAGAAGAGTTAGGAATGAAGGCCTTGTTTCTCAAATACTAGATTAGGAGATTACTTGATTTATTATTATACACTAATGGTAAACGGCTCTTTCATTTAGCAGATAAAGGTGTAACAAATATAGATGTCTGGAACCTGAAGTTAGACAAATTTAGACTAGAAATGACACACACACTCTTAGCAGGAGGGTAAATTAACTTTTAGAACAGGCATGGGTCGGGAGGTCACAAAAGTAGGCAGCCCAGGGCCCTGGAGCCCCTTAATCCAGCCCTGGCTGGGGTGCAGAGTGCAGCACCAAGAGAAAGTAACTTACAGCCACTAAATCAGTATTGTGCCAGCCCAGGGTCTTCCCCCCCCCCCCCCCCCAGTGCTGAGGGATTCTCCCACTAGCTAGTTAAGGAGACATTCTCCCAGTGCAAAGGAGCAGCAGGGTACAGGAGAAGCCAGCACTTAGTTCCCATTAGTGTATACATTCACATATTTTAGCCAGCAAATCAAATACCATTATAATAATAATAAATATAATGAAGCCCTAGAACATAGCTTATTACCATCTAGAATTTGTTTATCAAACTGTACTCTAATTTTTCTCTGGGATTTGTCTCTTATATCAGACTTCAAAGGCACAAGCTACCCTACAGTAAATGCTCTCAGGTATTTACACGAGGATGTACCTATCTTGAGACTACCCTTCTGTACATAATCTGTAAACCGTATCAACACCACAAATTCATTATTCATTGAAAACAGGGATTACCAGATAGCAAGTGAGAAAAATCTGGACAGGGAGTGAGGGGTAACAGGTGCCCATATAGGAAAAAGCCCTGAATATTAGGACTGTCACTATAAAACCATGACATCTGGTCACCCTATGAAAATTCAGGCTAAGTTTTCAAAAAAGTCAAAGAGAGTCTGAAGCCAAATTCCTACTGAAATTCATCAGGACCTGGATGCCTGGCTCCCTAGACTCTCTTGAAAATCCATCCTCACTTACTAAATCAGTGACAGAGAGAAGTCTTTTAAAAATGATTTGGAAATTGATTTGAATAAACACAATTTTAACAGTACTACAAGTGTTACTACTGATGTTTGCTGTTGGCAAGGGTGTTTAGGGGTATTCCAAATCTGATGAAAATTCACTTGGCATCACTTTAATAAATCAGTGATTTTTACTGAAAGTGATAAAATAGAGGGATCTTGCTTCATGGTTTGTCCTTCACCTAATTTTCAAATTCATGTTAGTAAACTGGCCACCACACTAAACAATCATGACAATTATATATGGAGGGGCGGCGAGGGGGGCGGCGGGAGGAAATAGTATAAATGTCAATCAGCAAAAAGGTAATAAATCTACTACTCACTAGATTAGATATGGTATATACAATACTTTCTTTGTTCTTAGCAAGGTGAATAAAACCCAAATTGGATTTATTTTATTGTGTTACTTAAACAATAATAAGTTTTTCTTTTTAAAAATAAACCAGTTTAAAATTAAATTTGAATGTAATACAAAATGTTAAATCCTAAACTTATCTCTTAAAACATTTAAATAAAAAATAAATGTGCTGAATTCAAAGCCTCAGGCAAAACCTTTGAGTTAAAGGCTGTTTATTAAATATAAATTAAGAATCAAAGGAAAATCTTTAACTTTTAGAGTCAAGCTTTATAAATATGGCACAACAGGATATATAAGGGCTGATTTTTAAAATAAAAATAATTATATATGCCACTGTGTGTGTTTAATTACATTTCAGTTATCATAACACAGCCTGATATGCACAAAAAGATTATTATCAATAAGCAATATCATTCACCATTTTCTAACATACTGAAATTGTACAATTAATATGAAATTGAAAATATTAAGACACATATTTCCTTAAATAAATTTATATAGTTATAGTATATTCTCCTAGGCAACAAAAAGATGTATCAAATCTAGTGTAAAGTCTCTATTTAACTGTAAATCAACATATTTTAAATAGTTATATTAACCAGTGAGAATGCACCTTTCTTTAGAAAATATCTGAAATACAAACAGAAAAGATCAGTAAAATAGATTATTTAAATTGAGGTTTTCCACTTTGTGATTTAAATCATAAGATAAACAGCTGATTAAAATCAATCCATTCTTTTTTAACAAACTATACTGTAATTTATTAGATTAGCATGTGTTAATAAGGAATACAAATTCAATCTTACTGAAATGATATACATAAAAATACATTTATCAGTGCTGAAGATTATGGCTTGTGAAACAAGTTACAGTGTGAAGTAATATTTTGAACATGAACAAGGATTCAGAACTCCAAAATTTTTATCCAGCTCTGACAGCGACTCCTTCTATGGCTTTTGGTAAATTACATACCCTCTCTGTGGTTTGTTTTCTCCATTACCAAAATGAGGATGAAACCTTGTCAGGTAGGTGGATAGCTAATCATGAGGATGAATCAGATAATGTTTGTAAAAGCATTATGAACATAACAAGTACTTCATATGTTGCAGGTCAGTTCTGATCTCACACTGTTTTTTATGCTGGTACAACTGTGAATTGGTGCTACTGAATTCTATATATTAAATTGTTTTGCAAGTTGTTCTGCTAGAAGTTAGCATTTTTTCAGGCAACACAGAATGCAGTTACTCTCCTCTCCATCCCCCCATCCACTACCTATCATTAGCTCTCCCCTTTTTTTTCCACATTTGAAATTAGTATTCTTTCCCTTATTGAACTTCAAACCCCTTCCCTTCAAGATCAGTCTCTCATCTACCTTCTTCCTGAAATATCTCATGCCTTTATATGTAGAAGAGAAACACCATCAACTCTGAGTATAAATTCTCTCTCCTCTTGATCCACATCTGTTCTTCCTCCCAGTAAGTCACTTTGTCTCTCCTTTTCACAACTGTCCCATCCTTGAAACCATCTGCTATCCATGGGTGGTGGATATAAGAGGCTTGGGGAGGCTGAATCTCCCTAAACATCCATCACCACAAGTTCCTGCTCTGTCTCTCTGAGCTGCCCACACTCTGCCCCACACCTCACTCCTCTGTGAGTGGTGGGTGGAGGAGGGGGCAAAGAGGCATGAGCAGCAGGTGAGGGTACCTCCGAGGGGGGGGCAAAGAGGCCCAGGCAGTGGGCAAGCAGGAGCTGGGCCTGAGGGGAGCAGGGATGGAGCTGAGGGGGAAGAAGCAGAGCCATAATCTGAACGCCAGTGTCCCCATGCCCAACCGCCCCAAAGACTGGAGTCACATGCTTATACTATTTAGAAACCACTTCATTTCATCTCTGAACTCTGCAGCCACTATTGTCCTCTTTGCTTTGTTCTGAATAGCAGAGTTCAGTGGCCATGGCAACGATCCTTCCAAACACCTTGTCTCTAATATCCTTCCCCTCCCTGCACATTCTTGGTCTGTTCCAGTCTTACTTATGCAACTGAAGAAAACCAACATTTGCGCAAACTGCTGGGTTTTCCAAACAACTTCATATTAGTTTCCTCAACAGAAATGTTGCGCATGATTGTACCATATTTTACAGGAATCTTTCTGCTGATGTGAAAACTGATGAAAATATTATTTACAGTTTGGTGTATTTTGCTCACAACAAAAGAAAAAATCCCCTTGACTAACAAATTATCTTGAACTAAAAATAATGAGATTATAATCACAAAAGGCATTCAAATCACTATTTTTATAACACTGTAGTGATTATATTTTATATTTGATACCAACCTACCCTTAACCTAGATTTTGTGCCTACAATAGGGACTGAAGGAAAAGTCCCAATTCCGCCACCCTTGCTGCAAGTAAGGTGGCTGAACTGAGCTCTAAGTGAATGTATACTCAGTTTAGTATAATAGCACAAGTGAAGGAGGGATCTGTGAAACAACCTTCTGATAAAAGCAGGTCAGAGACAACATACTATCTGCATAGAGAAGTTTGAAATTATTGGGCTATAATATATTCCGAAAAGAACAGCTAGAAAATTAAGTATATATTGCGTGTAAAACTCACACACAGAATGCTGATATAAATGTACTACACAGTGAATTGAACACAGTTCATGTTCACATGAGCCTTTCTCTTCCAAACCAAAAAGAAATCAATCATCCGTTGAATCATAGATGTTACGTAATGACTCAGTAATCAAGACATCAAATTGCAGGGAAATTGACTGGATGATCTAGTAGGTCTTTCCCATCTTTAACAGCCAGGACTGAAAAAATGCAACTATTTATCCAGGATGAAAAGAAATGAATTACTAATTGTAACTGTGGTTCTTTGAGATGTGAATCATATGTGTGTTCCGCTTAGGTAGTTAAAAGTTAAAGTTACATCACCTAGTATGTAATACATACAGACACTACTCCTCCAGACCTTAAGAAAGAGGTAAACATATCTGCTGCTTCAAATGAAACTGAGGGCCCACCTTAAACAAAAATTTTGGGTGCAGCTGTAAAGTCACTTTGCCCTTGGAGAACTTCATATAAGGCGGCTCTGCCATCAGAGACTGGAACTTACAGATTCCCCTTGTGGATATTATCACAACCAGGAATGCGATTTTCTGACACAGAAGTGGAAAGGGACAAGATACCAGATGCTCAAAAAAGAAATCACATAAGGCACTCAAATCACTATTTTTATAATACTTTAGTGATTGTATTTTATATCTGATACCAACCTATCCTTAACCTAGATTTTGTGCCTATAATAGGGACTGAAGGAAAAGTCCCAATCCCCCCACCCTTGCTGTAAGTAGCTGTGAAACACACAGTTTAGACAAGTGATCACTCCCCACATGATGGACAGTGTTTAAAGTCTGGTGAAGGCATCACCAGGGGAAATTCTGAACTAAATCTATCTTAACACTAAGGGTACTAACTATATACAACTAGGAAAAATACTACAAGGTAGTGAACAATTGTAAGGTTAACAAGAACATAGAGCTCTGACTACAGCCACGGATGATTACAAGGAACTGAGGGGAAGTCGGGATGCTGCTGCTTCATATAGCCAAGGGAGGGGCTACAGCCACAAGGAGTGAGCATCACCCTTCTATGGGTACTGCCAGGCAAAATTCTCTAGTTCTGGTGCGCTGTGCGCACACGCACACGCAACAGAATACACGGCTGCATCTACTCCAAGCACCCATTTCTGCTAGTATCATAAACTAATATCACTTTTCAGTTAAATAGGAAAATAGGGTCAAAATGCAATTTTAATAGAAAAGTTTTTTCAAAGACATTATAAATTTAAGCAACCTGTCTTGCTCAAATCTAGCAAGTGGACCCTACCCTCCCTGAATAGTTCCTGTGCCCCGTGTCCCGTGTCCAGATGCAAAATTACCAACCCCATGACACCCATGTATTTGGCTACCTCCTATTCACATACCTTCTAGCCTTGTCAATCCACAGAGGCTTCACAGCTTCCCACAAGACCCTGTGTTGCAGCGTATCTGATCACATTATTTTTTACTCCTAGGAAACATTCCATGATCTGACTCAACTCCCTCCTACTTCTGAGCCACCCATTTTCATGCCCCCAAATTATTTCCCCCAAGGTGAACCACAGTTATATTTGGTGTTTGCTCACAGTGTACAGAAGGGGCATCAGTTGGTCCCACAGTATGCCCCTCCTCCCGTGCCAGAAACTCCCGTGCAAGACTGCTTTACTACTTAAGTCCAGCTGCAATCCTCCAGACAACCTGGAAGCCCACCTATGCTCCCATCTGCCCACATGTGGAATGAAAACACAATGGAAAATTGACAGTGATTCCCCACCTGGGGTCTCACGTATGTTCTGTAGGCTTCAGAATGCCAACACCCAGTTGCCTAAAATGCCCTCGCCTCCATACCCAGCTGGATCACTGCTATTCTCATCCTAATACTTAATGAGTGGGAACCAAATTCATGTCCTAGGAGCCCCATCTCATCAGCTCCTTCTTAAAACTGAAACAAACTCAAAATGCTATGCTGTAAAAAGAGGCCCATCCATCCCTGGTCTTATCACCATGTACGCCTTCACAGGACAGATCCCAGGCTTGTCACTCTCCTGGCCTTCTTGATCAATGACTTCCTCAAGGTTAATATAACTGATTGTCATCCCTGCCCGGCCCCAGTGAATATCCCTCAGTTCCAAGGCTCTTCCAGAAGAATCCCCCCTAGAACCCAGGTACTAAGTTGCTGATCCTAAGAGCTCCAAAAAAATGCTATGAGAAACGCCGCCCAGAACAAGGCCACCCCCTGTTCACAACTGCATATGTGTTCCCAATCCCTATATGTCTTAATAGTGATGGGACGGTGCGTATCCTCTCTAGGATCAGTGCTTCGAGACCATCTTGCTTGAAACTTTCAAACTAAAACACTGCTGCAAGGATCTGGAGAGCCATTCAGCCTCCTGACAATCATAAGGCAAGTGCAGATGGTTGAAAGTGCACGTCGTCGGGCTGCTAACGACACCAAATACGGCAGCACATGTTCTTCTGTAATGGGGCAAATCAGTAACAGGGCTGCCTGAGCCTGACTTTGCACATAACCATCAAAACTTCTCTCATAGCTCCACCACATTCACAGAGCCAGCAAGCTCTGTGCTACACTGAGCTATCATACTCACAGGTTTCATAGTGCCAATGGCATCCATTCAGGTTCTTTGATGGCTCTTGGCGCCCCCAAAATCTGTCCATCTGAAAATGAGACAATGCGCCTGCTATACCATTATCAGCCCCAGGCACATGTCGGGAAAAGAAACAGATGTTAAAGTTTAAACAAAAAGCTTGCCAACCTCATAATCCTATGTGATCTGGAGGACGGGCACTGACAAGTACCACTGCCATGTTGTCATACCAGAAACACATACTTTTAATAGCCAACTCCATTCCCCAAATGATCATTGCAATCAAAGTAGGAAAACATTCCAGAAGTATTATATCCCGCACTATCCCTTTTTGCATCTCAAAGGAGGGCCATTTCTGGACACACCATCTGTCTTGGTAAAATACTCCAAAACCGGTAGCTCCTGAAGCATCTGGAATGGATCCTTAAATCAGCACTCAGTACCCATTCCTCCCTCCATAAAGACACTCCATTAAAACGGCTCAGAAACTGTTGCCGCACCCCAAATCCCCCATCATCTCTCTAGTAACTCATAAAATGGTGAGGTCTTGCAATGCCTGCAGTGGCCACGACAACCCGGGTGCAGAAAGCCCACATTGGGGCTACCATACAGCAGGCAAAGTTAAGACACCTAAGAATAGAGTGAAGCTCCCAGAGTAACTTTTTTGGCCCTTTTAACTCTCTTAATCAAGCCCAGTAGCTCTTGAAACTTACACTGAGGGTCAACATATACCTGCCAGAGTGTCTAGCTCAATCCGCAGTCAGGTCAATGTAATGGAAGGTCCCTCTATTTTTTCCTCTGTTAGAGGTACCCCAATTGAGGGGTGGGAGAGGTTTCCAGGGTCTGAAAGGTGTCCATCAGGTTAACACACTCATCCAAATTCACCCTGCATACAAACAAAAGTCATCTAAATAATGCAATGCTTGCCATAAACCAGCTTCCCACATCGTTGTTCAGTGTAGCACCGTATTAAATTTGTCACATTCTGAACAGGATATCACACATCCCACGGACGTTGTTTGATCAAAATAAAATTGTCCCTTGAAAGAGAAAACCAGAAGGATGTGCTGGCCACAGTCAAAAAGGAGACTTGAAATTTGTCCACATCCTTTCTGTAGTGGGGAGCCCAAAACTGGACGCAGTATTCCAGATGCGGCCTGACCAGTGTCGAATAGAGGGGAATTATCACATCCCTCGATCTGCTGGCAATACTCCTACTGATGCAGCCTAATATGCCATTGGCCTTTTTGGCAACAAGGGCACACTGTTGGCTCATATTCATCTTCCCGTCCATCATAACCCCCAGGTCCTTTTCGACAGCGCTGCTACTTAGCCGATCGGTCCCCAGCCTGTAGCAGTGCATGGGATTTTTCCATCCTAAGTGTAGGACTTTGCACTTGTCTTTGTTGAACCTCATGAGGTTTCTTTCGGCCCAGTGTTCCAATTTGTCCAAGTCTCCCTGGATCCTGTCCCTGCCCTCCAGAGTATCTACTATTCCCCCCAGCTTAGTGTCATCCACAAACTTACTAAGCACACAGTCTATCCCATCATCAAGATCATTAATGAAGATATTGAATCAATTCTTTGTGGGCTGACCCCACTCCCAAACACAGCCAGTTCACCAGCAGGAGTGTTGGTTTCCACAGAATCCACATCACTCCTCAGAAGAGAATTCCTTTGATAGACAAACAGACCACCTTGAAATCCACCAGCCCCAGTCCTAGGTCCAGCACTTTGCCCATGTGGCAAGAATCCCTCTCCCCAGTCTCCTCTGGATCCTCAGCCCCACTCCATCTGGTTTTAACACCCCTCCTCCCATCTGCTCTAGCATACCAGCTATGGCCAGCTGGGAGGAGGAAAACTCCCCACTCCCTTGCCCCACACCTGTTCTCCTCCACCTGCTACAGCTTGGAAATGTATCTGAAACTTGATCATCCTTCCCTTCTGTGACAAACTGCCTGCTTTTGAAGCTGCAGGCAGGGGAGGGAGTCTTTCTGTCACCAAACACTTGCTTCTCCTGCTGCAGATGGGGGGGGACATCCCCCCTTTTCCTGCTCACAACCATCTACTATCACATGGTGCCATGAGAGAACAAGATTGCTGAGCTGGACTCCTTGCTGGGCCAGATACAAGATGGCTTTGTCTGCACCAGCTTGTATCCATATAGTCCCCTCTCTCTTGCGGTCACCTGCAGCGATGGCTTAGCATCCCCACGCAGACCTGCTCTGCCACTGCAGCCAAAAATAACTACCTGGCCCTCTGGCCTGTTAAATGACACACGGCTTTTCCAACAAGTCAGACAAATGCCCCACTGCTTAATGTGCAGTTAGGTCACTGGCACAGATGTGCCACAGCCAGCTCCAAACCTCTCTCTTCTGGCACTTCCAGCTGTGGTCCTTGTAAATGGTATAAAATCTCCTACATACAGTAATGTTTTAGATTTATGTTTCTGATCAACTCCCAATCAATTTTCATTTTGCTTAATATTTTGCAGTACAGTGAAATACAGCCTAATATCTACCACAGTAAAATCAGTTTCAAGTTTAGCCACCATTTAAAAAATATATATTAATGCACTGGTTCTCAACTGCTGTGTCGCCACACATTATTTTATTGATACACAGTGATAAGTGTGTCACAGCGAGCCGGCTGCCACCTACCACAGCTGGAGCATGGCAGCAGCTTACCGGTAGGAGGGATGGATTCAGCAGTGAAAGCACTGGATTCAGCGAAGGGGATGCTGGATTCAGTGGGGCAATGGGACTGGTGTGTCCTGTACAGTCGCGCATGCTGCCAAGCATGTCAAACCCACAACAGACTGAGAACCACTTCATTAATGAATACTGTATTGCTGTTACCTAAAATCTTACCAGGAACTCTCAAACATTTACACAAATGTATACAACAAGCACATTGAAGAGTAATCAAAGAAATATTCAAACAGTAACTGGCCATTTAATACCCTCCATTTAATTTTACAACATTGTATTATTTTTTTAAAAAGCAAATTCAATTTTTCCCACTACTGATAACTGTGATTTCTATTATATATCCAGTACAATTACACTTTTTTGCAGCAATAGGGTGGATTTAGTTATTGGCTAATCAGGAGGATACACTATATCTAGTTGAATTTATTTAAGCAGTTTTGTAGCTTAATTTACCTTTATCCAGATTCTTAATTGTTTTCATGTTTATTATGTATCTGCTAATTCCACGTGATGATTAATTTTTTACTTGTGATTTGTGACAAGCTCTATTTAGATGAAAATTCAAGTACAATTAAACATTCATAACAACATTTTATTTTTTATTAAATGAAATGACCTCAAAGTGCTGGATACATAAGAAGAAAGGTATATCAAAACATGTTTTACATTTAAATGAACTGATTTATTAAAATAAAGGAAGCGTTATTTGTAGTTAATTAGCCCGACTGATTGTTTCTGGTCTCCATGTCCTTCCAGATTTTAGAACTAGTAGATCTCATCCTTTTACACCTAGTTTTTAAAAGAGGAAAGAGGGGTGGGGTTTGTTTGCTTTTTCAGCTCCCAGTCAATTTCTTAACTATACACTGAACTGAACTAATTGAATAAAGTAATTGAACTAACTAACATGAAGAAAATATTCTCTTTGTTCCTGCAAAAGAGACTACTGCTTCAAAAGATAGTTTGCCTCTTCAATAAACTCTGGTTCCAGATGCATAGTCAATGACTTCCACTAGTTCAGTGGTTTGAATTCCTTTAAACCGTGGCAGCAAATGTGCTCAGGGTCCCCAGAGGTAAGGCAAAAGGGACAGTTTGCCCTATGCACTGCATTTGAGAGGACCCCTGCAAAAAAATGATAGAGGGACGGGTGGACCAAATTTGAATGAAAGGAATTGCACCCTGGAGCATGGGGTTGCAGGACAAAACAGGTTTGGCACCTGCCACTAATAACGCAGGGAACAACTCTCCTACCTGAGCTGGCCCCAGAGCCCACCATCACTGCCATCATTGCACCTGACTGGAGGTAACTCACGAAGCCAAGACCCAGAGGTAGGTGCAGGGATTGGGATACCGATCTCACTTACAGCAGGATTAGAGGCTCAAGGAGAAGCAGGACCACATTACCAAAAGAGGGGCAGCAACCCCATAGGCCTGGGCCCTCTTTGATTCCCCAAGCCCTCCCTGGCCCCCCATCCCTGTGGCAGAGGGCATGGACCCCATGGGTCTTAGTCCTCTCTGATGCCAAACTCCTCCCCTCTTCTGAAACTCGTTCATCTCCAGGATAAATTTTTTGAAGGGTGGGGAAGCCTCAGTTTCAGATTTTGTCCCAGGCCCCCAAAATCCTCTGTGTGACTTGCATGCACTGCTTAATATTATTTTTGCCATTAATTTAAATTATTTTAATAGAGTATAGAATCATAGACCTGTAGGACTGGAAGGGAACCTCAACAGGTCATCTAGTCCAGTCCTCTGCATTCAGCACAAGAGTAAGTAATAACTATCTTATTCCTGCCAGGTGTTTGCCTAATCTGATCTTAAAAACCTCCAACAACAGAGATTCCACAACCTCCCTAGGCAATTTGTTCCAGTGCTGAACTACCCTGATACTTAGGAAGTTTTCCTAATGTCTAAACCTCCCTTGCTGCAATTTAAGCCCATTACTTCTTCTCCTATCTTCAAAGGTTAAAGAGAGAATTTTTTCACACTCCTCCTTGTAATAACCATTTGTCCTTATTGAATTTCATCTTATTTACTTCAGATCCTGTCTCCAGTTTGTCCAGATCATTTTAATCCCATCCTCCAAAGCAGTTGCAACCCCTCTGAGCTTAGTATCGTATACAAACTTTATAAGAGTATACTCTATGACATTATCTAAATCATTTATGAAGATCTTAAACAGAATTGAACCCAGGACCGATCCTTGAAGGACCCTGTTCAATATGCCTTTCCTGCTTGACTGTAAACCACTGATAACAACTCTCTGGGAATGGTTTTTCAACCACTGGTGCACCTGCCTTATAACAGGTCCATCTAGACCAGGGATTGGCAATCTTTGCCAGGCCTGGCCACCGCACCCCAGGCAGGTGCCAGGGGTGGGGCCAAAAAAGAGCAGGGCCAAGCCTCCAGTTCCCGGCCAGCGACCCCCGGGTTCCGGCCGGGGCCGGAGCCAGCCACTGGTTCGGCACCCGCCAGTGGGCAGCCTCCAGTTCCTAGCCCCAGGGGCCAGCTCCTGCAGGGAGTGGCGGCTCTGGGCAGGCTGACTCACCCCACTCCCCTCCAGCAGCCCTGCCCAGCAGGGGGCGGGGTCAGCAGGGGCCAGGAGCCCCATGCCGCAGCTCCTTTTTCCCTGCTGGCTGCACTCCCCACAAGCGGGGTCCTGGAGCCGTGGTATGCAGCTCCTTTGGCCCCAGGCCGTGCTGGGGGGTGGAGCCAGCAGGGGAGCCTAAGTGGCACCACATGCCGCTCAGGCTCGGCCCATGTGCCACGTTTGGCACGCATGCCGGGGGTTGCCAACCCCTGATCTAGACTATATATCCCTAGTTTGTTTATGAGAAGGTCACACGGGACCGTATCAAAAGCCTTACTAAAGTCAAAAAACTCCACATTTATCATTTCCCCACATCCACAAGGCTAGTTACCCTGTTAAAGAAAGCTATTAGGCTAGTTTGACACGATTTGTTCTTGACAAATCCATGTTGACTGTTACTTAACACCTTACTGTCTTCTAGGTGTTTGCACATTGCTTGCTTGATTATTTGCTCCATTATCTTTCCAGATATGGAAATTAAATTAACTGGTCTGTAATTCCCCCAGTCGTCCTTATTTCAGACTGGTGCTATATGTGCCCTCTTCCAATCCTCTGGAATCAATCCTGTCATCCAGAGTTTTTGAACATAATTGCAAGACTCAGGAATCTCCTCAATCAGTTCCTTGAGTAGCCTAAGATGTATTTCATCATGCAATATAATAAGTTTTGGCCTTAATATAGTACGTTAATATTGCATATAATGTAGTGTATTGATATTACATTTAATATAAAATATACAATTGTATACTATACAATATATAATATAATCAGGTGCTATAAGAAGTTTTGGCCCTAATTTTAAATTTAATTTATACGGGTTTATTTTTTTTAAAAAAGAACAACCTGTATTTAAATTATATTTTAAAAGTGCAATTTAGATTTCAAATGTCTGATTATAAATAAAATTAATTATAATTGATTTTATCCACCCTGTCTGGCAATAATGGAAGTAGTTTATTCGTTTTATTGAACATATGAAAAGTCTCTTGGAAAATGAACATTTCATTTATAAAAGTATACCTTTTTCTGGGAGATGTGCCACAAAGAAGGGAGGTCATAATTCCAAATGTGATAACAGACTAAAATCCACTCATAAAAAATTGCTATAAATACATGTAGTATTCAGCTAAGTACATCACATGTTTTAAAAATCCTAAGGCTTGTGGAGTGAGGGTTTCGGGCAGTTGTCAAAAATGTGTGTATCTAACATTAGATGTATGGGACAGCTGCTGCTTTTCAGAGCTATGGAGAAAACCACTGAAGACAGATGTGGTTTAGCTACTGTTGCCTGTTTTGTTGTGTACACTGTCTGCAACAGTCAATGTCATTAACTGTAACAACACCTTTTCTAATACTCTTATTCAATATGCAGTATTGCATACTCATATTGTATGTGTATGAGCATAAAGAGTGAAAACTGAATAGTGTATAGCTATAAAGAAATCAGGAGAAAATTTAAGAAATCAAATTCTTAGTGGAAAAACAGCCAGAATATGTCAGTAGTATGGATTTCATAAACAGAACCATGCTTTTTTGGAAGAAAATGTCACTATTAGGCGGTCTTTTACACATCATCCTTCTACATGATGCCCATGGCGTGACTTGCAGAAGTTTGGGGGATGCTGCATGGCATTACCAGACTGTGTATATTCTACAAAACTATAGTGTAGATCCTTTTATAATTATTTTGGGAAGCCTGTAGTTCAAAATTTCACCAGTTGTTTTAATGCACCCTACTTTTAAGCTAATGGCACAATATCAATTACATTCAGCTTGAAGAGTCCCAAATGCTTTTAAAAATTTAGTGCTCTGAAATTTATGTCATCAAAATAAGAGAACCGAGATGTTTTTGCTCAAACTTTCCCTTGTTACAGAAAAAAAAAAAATCAAATTAACCACCTATGATCCTAGATCAGTATTTTGACTTATGCTTCAGAATACAAAATGGATTTGATGAGAATATACACTAGCCATTCTGACATATAAACCAGATATACTCAAGTAAGCATATTTTAGAATTCCACAATCTTATATAAAATTTGAATGACGTGTATAGCAATAGACCATATACGCAGCAAAAGAATATTACAAAGTTCAACACAAAAAATTTTCTGCCCTAGGTTGTGAGCCCCCCCCACCTCCCTTACTCACATGAGAAATCCGAATGACTTCAAAAGGACTACTTGTGGGAGTAACTGCTCATCCATGTAAGGCAGTGATTCTCAACCAGGGATATCTGTACCCCTGGGGGAATAGAGAGGTGTCCAAGAGGTTACATCAACTGATCTATATATTTGCCTAGTTTTATAACAGGCTACATAAATGCCATGAGTGAAGTCAAAAGTTCATACAGACAATGATTTGTTTATGCTGCTCTATATACTGTTCACTGAAATGTAAATGTAATATTTACATTCCAAATGATTTATTTGTACATGATAAAAATGAGAAAGTAAACAATTTTTCAGTAACAGTGTGCTGTGACACTTTTGTATTTTTATGTCTGATTTTGTAAGCAAGTGGTTTTTATGTGAGATGAAACTTGGGGGTAAGCAAGTCAAATCAGCCTCCTGAAAGGGTTATAGAAGTTTGGAAAGTTTGAGAGCCACTCTTAAAAGGGATGACATTCTGGTCATTAATGATTCTCTAACAAAACTGGAAAGTCTGTGCATGTCTCCTTGCTGCATTGTAAATGTTTATGACCCAAATACCCCTGAGGAAAATCTATTGAAATCTGTTGTGATGCATAGTAAATCAGTGTAGAAGTCAGCACTTTTTAAATAAGTACTGCTGGGAAACACCATTGTTGAAATGTTTACAAAATGTCAAAACAGGTAAGCCTGCAGTTACAATGATAGCATTCTTTGTAGCTATGGGAAACAACCACAAAATTCTTACTCCCTGGGCATACCATGAGTGACATAGCAGGGCTCCAAAGGGAAGATATCAACAAACCAAGAGCTGCACTGGCAGTAGTTTCAGAAAAGGGGCATACTGTGCTTTTCCTGTCAGAGGGTGACTGCTACTTAAAACCAACCAGGAAAAAAGAGTGAGAAGAAGGAAACGTAACTGTGCATCTCAAAATTTCAAGTTACACAAGTACACACACTAATGACTGAAGACTTTTGCCACCAAACCCAAATCAATTAAGAAGGAAACATGACACCATTTCTCCACTTTCATCACAGAATAAAAGAAATTTGGGTTTTAACTTTTTTCTGAAGCTTTCACAGTGGTTTGTTGGTTTATGAAATCTTTAGCAAACCAAATGCACTTTTTATTCTATAAGCTACTACGTTTGTAAAGAAACCTCAAGATTATTTGTCCACTGCCGTGGCATTTTGGGGATCACCCAGACCAGTAAAGGCTTCTATTACCACCCACCTTGTAACTTTGAGCACCTTAATGCTCCTGTGCCTTAATACTCAAAGCTCTGCCATCAGTAGCTAGCCTTCCAGCACAAAGGTCTCACCTTGGCTTTCAGTTGCCTAGTTACTTCTTCCAAGGTGACCCCAATAGCCTTTTCAGTCCTGAATCTCCCTGTATTCATCCCCTGAGTTCTTAACTATCAGACACTCAGACTTTTTTCTTCTGGTTCATCACCCCTAAAAAAGCAAAACCTGCCCCCATGTTTTGGTTCTCTTGGGGTTTGCACAGTCCACCCAGATTGCACAACAGAGACCTGTTTAGGGTGAAAATAAATAAAAAGTTTATTTAACAGAAAAATCACAAATTCAAAGATTAAATAGGAAGAAAAGACAAACATACAAGTTATACAGAAAATAACCATAAAGATGCAACCACAAGTTTTACACTTCTACATTGGCTATGTTCCCTTCTCTAATACAATTTATATATTGCCGCTTAGCTGTTTCCCAGCCTGCCCTCAGTCATAGAGGGGATCCAGCATTTCATTAGATGCTGGCCCTTAATTTCTGGAGACCCTGCACTTTAAATCCCTTCCCTTTCATCATGGTTTGCAGATTTTTTTTTCTTTCTTTCCACTGAAGTGCTTCAGTGTAGACACTGCTACGCCAATGGGAGGGGTTCTCCTGTCACCATAGGTAATCTACCTTCCTCAGAGGCAGTAGCTGGGTTAACAGAAGAATTCTCCCATCAGCCTATAACTGTCTACTCTACGGGGTGAAGATGACTTTACTACATCGCTCAAGGTGCAGATTTTTCACTCCCTTAACCAACATAGCTGGGTCCACCTAACTTTTTGTGTAGACCAGACCAAACTATTGTAATTCATGGTTATACAGACTGGGGAAAACCTCCTCCTTCCTCAGTTTTCCAAGACTGGGGTTTTCTTTTCAATTTCAATGACCTTCCATTAACTTCAGTGGTCTGTCATTGTCTTTCCCTGGGTTGTACAATGCTAGGTTTTTGGAATTAACTTCATGTAAAACAAGTAACTTGGGGGAGGGGAGATCCCTCCCCCACCCCTAATTATTCCCCAAACTTCTGTAAGGTGATGCTGTAATTGCATCCTGTTTCCAATTACAATTTCCTACACACACATACAGGCATCCACTCATAACCATATCTATATAAATACCGCCTAACAACCATAAATTTCAGGACACTACATGCCTTCATAAAAGACCTTACTTGACATATATTTATGCACAATAACACTGTGTGCAATCAGCTGATTCAATTGATTGTTCTTTGGGGTTCAGACCTTGTTACAGGTGTCTGGACCCATATTTTTACAACAGTTTTAAAAAATAAATAAAAAGTTGCACAAGTCTATTCTTGAACCCATTGAAGTAAATGGCAACACTCTTGTAGATAAGCATGATTTATTCATCTTCTGAGTGGTAACATGTTTTATTCTTATATGCTGCAGTCAATTTGGTCTCCAGAAGTGGAAAGATGCCATATCTCTTGATCTTCATGAGCACAAACACATTAATATTAAATAAAATATTGACAATTCTTTCTTAATATATTTTAACTTGTTTCATATCTAAACAGACATTTCACTCCTCTAGTATGTGCACCCCCTGCATGCCATGAAATACTCCTGCCAACTTCACATTTTCTTAAAAAGAATAGTTTTCAAGTAACACACTCCCTGGGGTAACCCATAAGAGTTTAAATATTTTGTACAGAACAATTTTATGATTTGTTTTTGTACCACCTGAATATTTCATATTAGTAAATATGGTGAATTATACAACTCAGATTCCCAGTGGCCCTTTTAAAGCAATTGTGTCAGTTATAAATGTGGGTACTTAGAGGGTTTGTTTGCAGCTAACACAACTACTGACATCTCCAGCTGGAAAGAAAGAACTAGATAATATGAATATTAAGAAGTATTATAGAATCAGGCAGATGAAAACACCAAGTATCTTTACCAAAAAATAACTCTGATCTAATTGCACTGACTTGTGCTCTATTAATACTTGCTTCACAATCCCATATAAGAGGATTAGTGTCTACTTTGACACTATGTATAACAAAATCAGCAAAAGTATACAGGAGCATGACAGGGTGGACTAGTCCCAGAAGCCCCTGCTGGAGGCCTGGAGATCCTGCCACGCCCATACTAGGAAAGGAGCAATGGAGCTAAGTCCTCTGAGCAGCCTAGAGAGACTGCACAGGAAGCAGCCAATCAGGGCTCAGGAGGGCCATGGAAAAACGAGCTGCAGAGCCAGAGATAGTCAGTTCCTTGCTGAAGCCAGAGGTGTGCAGTTGGTGCTCCTGGGTGACCACAGAGATCAGCAGCACCATGGACAGCTGAGCACCAGCACGCAGTGGAGGAGTGAGAAAGCACTCCTGGCTGGCTGCTGAGCATGAACATAGAAGAGCCCTGAGGTAAGGTGTAGCACTGGCAAATACCGGAGCAGTAGAGAATGGCCTGGGGAACTGAAAGCAGTTTCATAACAGAGACATGGCAACACATGGCTGCTATACTCCAGGTCCCTGGTCTGGGACCTGAAATAGTGGATGGGCCCAAGTTCCTCCCCGTGGCCACTGGGGAAGTGACCTACAGTTGAACAGCAACATACCCTCAGAAGGGGATCTGAACTATTTAGTGGCCCAGCTGGAGAGCTAAGACCGGAAGGGCTCAGAGAGGGCAAAATCATTGCCTCTAGGAAGAAAGCATAGGGTAAAGGACCAATACCAGGGCTGGGACTGTTTAAAGATGGCAGACACACCTGACCAGATGGGTGCTCGTGAAAGATAAGTGTCACACCATTAAAAACACATAACCAAGTCTGTATAAAAAAACTGAACTATATAATCTCTCACACACTTATTTCTTGAGTCAGGTCTCTCATATTAGAAAGCAACCATCTGTTTGTTCCCTAAAACTTATCAAGCTGTCTGTTACTTACAGGCAATGTGAATAGTTCACAGGCAATGTGAAATTTACAATGTAAATGTGAACAGGACTTTATTTTTAATTTTTGAGGAAAATACAGCTATGCACAAATCCAAGGGAAGAATTTTGTCTTTCATGCTATTCAGTCCTTTTGCACACAAAAACCACATACTACAGCACAGATCCTGGACACTGGCTCCATTTTTTTTTACCAGCCACGCTGAAGGCACAAAAGCCAAAGAATAGCCCTACCGGCTACAACAACATCCAGACATTTCACTGACGTAACAGCTAGTTCTATGCCACCAGCTCCCTCAGCACGGGGGGTAATGTCAGGACAGACCATAGATGAGGCTGGAACCACCTAGAGGAATCATTCCAGCAGCCGTTTGGCCCAGAGCTTAGATTACTCCAACACAACCAAACTGAGCTGAAATGGCTAATATCTTTATTAAAAGAGAAAAGGGAAGTTGATAGTATTTCTAATATATTACTCCACTGTTTATTTTTATCTGTCAGACAAAGGAAAATGCCTGTCTTTTAATATAAACCTCACTGAAGTCAACACTTCTACCACAAGCATTCAACAATCCGTGCAGTATCCATATAAGGTCCCCCTCTCTCTGCCAGCTACATTTTGTCTGCTTCTCTACACTTCCTTCAGTTGAAAACTAGAATAATGAGCTTTCTCCGAAATATGGCTTTGTACTTGAATCATGCTAGGTTTTCATTTGGCGGGGAAGGGAGGCTAATGACCTTATTCTGTTTCCTCACATCAATCAATCAAATATTCTATTTGCTACTTAAAATTTTACTACTTATTAAAAGTGGCCCAGAATCTGATATAATTGTGTCAGTGGAAATCTGGAGGGCCTCCTAACTATAGTACTTTATATATTCCTTCATTTGTTTCCGGTGAGTAGATTCCTACCATCCTAATACTGGGCTGAGAAGGAACAAAAAGACTCAAGGTTTCTGCCCCATTATCCTTTAACAGCTTCTCACCCCCCACCCCAACCCATCCCTTTCCCATTATCTCTTGGCTGTTAATCCAAGGGACTAGGCAATCAGTTTGATCTCATTTCACATAGAAGGGTTGATCTCTTGAACTGTCACAAATGCTAGTCTAGTTTGTTTTACAGGCAGTTATCCCATCTAGTCTTCAGGTAGATATTCCAAGGTAAACTAGCTATTCTCCTGTTTGGAGAGTAAACACCAATGGGGTAAAAGTTCAAGCTATTCCCCACAAAACCTCTCACAACGGACCCTCAAAAGCTTCTAATTCAGAGCCAGGATTGACAACAAAAATCAAGCACACTTCCCCTCCTACCTTCCCAATGCAGAGTGCAAAGGTGTGGAGCCGACATGAAGGATGTTGGGCTTAGCACACATCTGTACCTGTGTCATCGCCTCAAAAGCAGGAGCATTTTTTTATTAAGAGATTGATCCTTCAAAGATCCCTGCCTTCCTTCTTTCCTGCCACAGCCACTAGAGCAGGCATGGAATAAAGCATATGGATATTATTGTCAATTCCCAGTTATGTCTCCTCATGCAGTCAAGGGAACCTACACAGAGCACCAACATCTCCCTAATTACTGCTCTGTGGACGTAGTCAGTCACTGAGGCCAATGATGGATCCCAGAGCAATATGGAGTCCTCAGAGGTACAGGTAAGTGCAGGTGCAGCATAGAAACCAATTTTAGAACATGGGTTACATGCTGTAAGCTACCCCTCTTTTTAGCTCCGCTATTAAATAATGATTCCACAAGGACTGAATTGTGGCATTAAGCCACAGTAATGCATTGCAGAGGGTAGAGTTCCACTACGTCAGTACAGTCTCAGGGAAACATCATGCCCCACATTTCCATCTGTACAGCACAGGAGTTCCAGCAGGCTTACAGAGAGAGCAGCAAATATTCTTCATCTCCATGGTCACCCAGCTCCCATGCTCTAAATGATAAGTCTGGGAAACAAAACTGTTGTCACATTGACTGTTATGATTTCTTGTCTTTTCTAACCTGGTATAACAGGAATGCTGTTCATGGCACTGCACTCGAGTGTGATAAATGACATTTGTGGTCATTAAATACCAGAGCTTTCCTTCAGCCAACCTCAAAGCCATTTACTTCTTTCAGTTACTTACTCAATATTAACATTATGGCTGAAGTGAAGGCATGTCTGACTTCTGGAACTTCACTTTCTGAAGTTCCTATTTTAAGTCAACATACTGAAATCTCAAAAAAAATATTATCATATTATCTATGTTCTCCCCAGACTATAAATTTCCCAGGGGATACCCTCACTAACTGTTGCAAGACAGCTACATTAAATCAAGTCTATATAAACGTCTCATCACATGAACAGAATCTACACTTCTTAATATTTCATTACACTAGTAGAAATTCCGTTGCGTTTGGAAACGGGGTTATAAACTATTAAATTTATTTTCACCACAAACAGCTTATACTGTATACAGAGAGGATTTCCAATCTACCATTCCCTTATATACAACAAAGTCTTCTTTAACACACACTAGTCTACTAGAACAAACAAGGAGTCCTGTAGCACTTTTAAAGACCACAGGTTTAAAGTGCCACAGGACTGCTTGTTTGTTTTGCTGAACTAGACTAACATAGCTACCTCTCTGGAACTATTCCACTAGTGCAGGAGTGGGCAATAATATTCACAGGTGGGCCAACCTTGGTGGAGAGCCACCCCAGAGCCAGCGGGGTGGAAAGGGATGGCAGACAGGGCGACAGCCAGCCAAGGGGCAGTGGAGAGCTGACCCCAGGGCCAGTAGAGAGCCGGCTGTGGGGGTGTGGAGAGCCAATCAGGGGGAGGGGGCACAGGCTGGACAGAGATGTCCCACAGGCCGTATTTTCCCCACCCCTGCACTAGAGTGCATCAGTTTATCAACCACCCCAGCTCCCTTGAAAGATATTTTTACCATCTCCTCTATCCACTTCAGAAACTGACTCCAATGGAGCTCCAGTTTTCAAAAATCCATCTAAACAAGAATATGTGAAAGAAAAGTTATCAGATCTAAAAAGAGAAGGAATAACGATAATGGCCCAAGTTCCCCCAGCTCATTCTAGATGAAAACTAACCAGAATAGGGGCTTTTGCATTTTTTACATTGGAAGTCCATAAAATAATGAGTATTTGCTTTAGCTTGCCACTATTGTTTTTTAAAGTCCTTGCTGGCATTATTCTTGGCTACATAAAAGCCTTGCTCCTAGAACCTTTAATTTGCAGGTATCCGTGTTCACACGTCATCCAACCACCAGTTCTAAAGCTAGCAGGTGATCATCCTTTTGCTTTGGGGAGGTAATTCTGAAATCCCAACCTCGGGAGGTGCTGAGCATCTCACTGATGATAATAGGAGTGAAGGGCATTCAGCCTTAACAGATGTGGGCCTCTTTGAACATGACACATTGCAGAGGAAGTAGTAAAAGTCTTCAGTATGGCCTTGTATGCACTACAAAGTTATTGCGCGATAACGCTCGTTATTGCGCGATAACAGGCACAGCGTCCACACACAAACCCATGTTGTTGCGCGGTAACAGCCATCTTACCGCACAACATGTAAACCAGCAAAATGAGGGTGGTAGCGGCTACCGCGGAACAGCCGTTCCCCGATAGTTCGTGTGTGTACGGTTGCCACGCAATATGAAACCTCCGGAAATGTCCCAGAATTCCAATTCCATCCCTTCCGCACTTCCTTCTGCGCTCTGTGGCTATGACATGACTGTACCCGCCCTCCCATCATTCCCGGGAATATTTGAATTCTTCACTCTTCCTGTTTGCTCAGCGTGGAGTGCAGCTGTGTTCTCCAAGAGCAATGGCAGCTCAACGCAGCAAACGTGCTCCAGTGTGGACCACAGCTGAGGTGCTTGATCTCATAGGTATCTGGGGAGACTCCGCTGTGCAGGCACAGTTATGTGGCAGCCGACGGCAATTCGATATTTTTGGCCAGATGTCTCGGGCCATGGCAGAGAAGGGGTATGAGAAAGACACTCTTCAGTGCAGGTCGAAGGTGAAGGAGTTGCAGATTATGTACCACAGAGCCAGAGAGGCAAACCGGCGCTCCGGCTCCACGCCAGTTACGTGCCGATTTTACAAGGGGCTGGAAGCAATCCTGAGCGGGGATCCCACAAGCACCCCAAAAGCTCCTGTGGACACGTTGGCATCCCCCCATGAAAAGGATACCAGAGCAGACGGTGACAAGCAATTCGTCGACGAGGAAGTGGAGGTGGGGGATGACCTGGAAGGTGAAAGCGGTGCAGCCGACCTAGGGAGCCAGGAGCTGTTCTCCACACCACCCGACACGTGCTGCCCAGATTCCTTCTCCATACTGTCTTCGGATGCAGCACAGGGGAGCTCTGGTAAGTTTCATCAGAAGTGGCTTCTGTGCTAGCTGGATAAGCTTTGCGGGCAAATGAAGAGCGGGCGGGAGATGGGCGTTTTGAGTTTCATCCTTTCTTTTTCCTTTTTGGATGGGAGGGGGGTCTACCCCGCATTACATGAGCAGAGCATCAACGCATGCTGTAATTGTCAAGAAATCCTCTCCATTGAGATCACTGAAGGTGTCCTCGATGTACTTCCACAGCCTCCTAGTTAAATTCGATGGGAGAGCAACTGTTTCCCCTCCCCCATAGAGGGATACTCTCCCTCGCCAGTTGCAAAGCACAGCAGCGGGAACCATGGCTGCGCACAAGCCTGCTGCGTACGGTCCTGGCTTAAAACCAGTGACATGCAGGATATGCATTCTGGCTTGCAGAGGCACTCTAAGCAATAAGATATCAGCTTTCATGGCAGTGCCGTATGTGAACTAATCGCCCAAATACTGCAAATAGTTCACGGAGCTGTGTGTCTTGTCTCGGTAACCCGAACCTCCCTTTGCAAAAGCCCTTTCGGTCCCCGGCAATGACCTGTCCCGTGAGCACTGAGGAATGTGGCGGCAAAGCATATTATTGGCTCCTTAACCAAAGTGAGAACAATAGCACTACTTATGATGTTTCATTTTTCCTTAGAAACGACCTTCGCCGGTCGGTGGTCCGCAGCAGCTGAAACAGATAAGGAGGAGGCCTCGCAGGAGCAAGGAGGATATCTTCCAGGAGCTGATGCAGTCCAAGGAGGCATCAGCAAGAGAGACTAGACTATGGAGGCAGGAGTGCCGGCAGGAGCGCAAAGAAAACAATTTGAGGAGGCAGAAGCAGAAGGATGCCCTCATAAGCACCCTACAGGAGCCAACTGCTGAAGACCCAGTTTCTCCAGGCTTGCCCTCCCCCCGCAGCCACAGCAACACTTTCTGTCCCCCATGCCCCATTCTCCCTCAAAGCAGTTCTTTGAAGCCCAGGGACCCTCCTGGTACAATGTTACATCCACTCCTGCACCAAGCTATGGCATTGAGACACGCACCTACAAGCATCTATAGCCCCTTTTGCAGGCACTGCTTACTGTAAATATTTAATGTTTTATAATAATAAAATTGAATCACTTGAACTGTGCACAGTGTCTTTATTGATACACAATAAAATTAGTTGTTGCATGTTTAGTATTCATTCATTTGAGCATAGTACAGTACACGCCCACCGGCACCGACCCCCCCCCCAATCAGCACCCAGTAGTGCGTGGGAACACTACTGCACAGTGTTGCAATGCGTCCTATGAGTCCCCATCACTAAAATGCTCCCTAAGTGCCTCCCTTATGCGGACGGCTCTCAGCTGTGCCCCCCTGATACTCCTAGTGGCTGGCTGCTGGAAGGCAAACTCTAGCCACTCAGCCTCCACGTCCCATGAAGGGAGAAATTTCTCTCCCCTATTTTCACAGAGGTTATGCAGGACACAGCACGCCACAATGACGGCTGGAATGTTGTCCTCATTCAAGTCCAGCCTCCCATACAAACAGCGTCAATGGCCTTTTAAGCGCCCAAAGGCGCACTCCACGGTCATTCGGCACCGGCTTAACCGGTAATTGAAGCACTCCTTGCTGGGATCCAAATTTCCAGTATAGGGCTTCATGAGCCAAGGCATCAGTGGGTAGGCTGGGTCTCCTATGACGACTATGGGCATCTCCACATTCCCAACAGTAATTTTATCATCGGGGAAGAAGGTCCCTGCCTGTAACTTCCGGTACAGGCCCGTGCTCCGGAAAATGCGAGCATCATTCACCTTACCCGACCACTCCACATTTATGTCCATGAAACGCCCCCTGTGATCCATGAGTGCCTGAAGCACCATGGAGAAGTAGCCCTTCCTATTAATATACTCAGTCGCAAGATACTCCGGAGAGAGAATAGGAATAAGTGTGCCGTCTATTGCCCCGCCATAGTTCGGGAATCCCATGGCCACGAATCCATCGACAATCTCCCGCACGTTGCCCAACGTCACTGTCCTCCAGAGCAGAATACGATTAATGGCTCTGCACACTTGTGAAAGTGCTAACCCGACGGTCGACCTGCCGATCCAAACTGATTCGCAACTGAGCAGTAGCAGTCTGGAGTTGCCATTTTCCACAGCACGATTGCAACACGCTTCTCCACAGTGAGGGTGGCTCCCATTTTGGTGTCCTTGCGTCACAGGGCAGGGGCTAGCTCCTCACACAGTTCCATGAATGTGGCTTTCCGCATTCGAAAGTTCTGTAGCTACTGGTCATCATCCCACACCTGCAAAACGATGCGGTCCCACCACTCGGTGCTTGTCTCTCGTGACCAGAACCGGCGGTGCACCATGTGCAGATGCTCTGTGAAGGAGCTCAGCAATGCGGTACTGTTGTTCTGCATGGCAGTCACCAGCCTAGGGTCATCCGCATCCTGGTCTGATTCAGAGCTGAACGCATACTGTGCCACCAGCCGAGATGTATTCATTATGCTGAAGGCAACAGTCGAGATCAGAGCTGGATCCATGTTGCTGCAAAAAGGAGTTCCAGGAAGCAATGCGCTACTGTTGAAAATGGGCGCGAGTTGCTAGTAGCAACTCTCGTGACACAAGGGGAACAGAATGCACCATGGGAAACCAAGACTTTACCCATGGTACTCAGCGCTACTCTCCTTCTACCCAGGATTCTTAGCGCCAAATCAGGATGGATTGAACTGTGGGATAGGTTCCCACAGTTCAATTGGGTTTCTTGTGAAATTGCGAATTGCAGGGGGGGGGCTCTGTTCCGTCACAAGCGGTTCAGTGTGGACGCGATCCTGCGCTACAAAAACCACGTGACGTTTAAAGCGCAACGGGCTTGCTGCGCGATTATTCCTGTAGTGTGTACATGGCCTGAAATCCCAACCTCGGGAAGTGCTGAGCATCTCACTGATGATAATAGGAGTGAAGGGCATTCAGCCTTAACAGATGTGGGCCTCTTTGAACATGACACATTGCAGAGGAAGTAGTAAAAGTCTTCAGTATGGAACAAGGCTGTAGCAATTTACAGCATCCCATAGCTGAGGTTCAACAGGCTACAATACCATTGAACAAAAGAAATAAAGGAACAAGAAATGGCCCATCTAGCCTCCCAAGGGACTAATTAAATAATCTGAAGGTAAAAAGAATGTGAAAACATAGAGTGGGTTAGAACAAAACAAAAACACACAGTAGATGGATGTCAGTTTTAGTCAGTTTTCAGAAAAACACTTGCCCCTTGTGGTTTGCAGAAGAAATGTAAAACATAGCAAAAAGAGGGGCCTAATGAGTTCATGATTGCCTGTGAAATGCATTAAAAATATTTATCAAGAGGAAAAGAAATATTAGTGAAACAAGTTTCTAAAATGGTTGTGTTACTATACTGTTTCCTTAAAGTCAGGTTTTAACCAAGAAACTAAAGAAATTGAAACAGACAATTAGGAAGTAACAAATGTAGCTCTTTTGCTACTCCAGTGAGAGTCAAACAGAGTTCGATGGGAGCAATGTTGGGGGCTCTGTCCATAAAGCTACTGAATTTAGTAAAACACTGCCTTTTATTTGTGTTTGAATAGTTTATTAATTTGCCATAAGGGAGGAAACATACAAAACCAATAACAGAACAATCACTAGTTAAGAATATCAAAGTTAGAGTTTACCATATCTGACAATAATGAAATGAAAACCCCATAAATCTGAAAACACTGGTGCACTATACATACACTATCCCACAGCTGAATACCACATGCTTTAAACGTATAATTAAACCTTCAGGTAGGATACAAACAAATAGGATAACTATCCTTAAGAAAAGCCCTTTTCCTTAGGAACACGCACTGCTTTAGGAAGCAGTGTGGGTCATGAATATAAGTCTCGCTACTTCTCGTGACTAACATTAATAACTCTGTACATTGACAAGCCTTATTACTAAATACCCTGGAGAGGCTGCACATGCTGCAAACGGAAGCCAGCTCTCTAATCCAGCAACTCCATGTCTTAGCTAGTTAGCCACACTGCCTCAGAAAGATTCTGCAAAATCTAAATACTCAGTGGTGTTCTCTGTAAAAAGCGGCTACTCATACATATGTAGTGCACTGTTTCAGGTGCATCATATTTGCCACTCCAGCAGATCGTCCTCAGAGGAAAACAGCCCACTGCCAGCTTTGATGTTAACCCTTTTAGATCATTTTGGTAGAAGGCTGTGCTGCAGCGCTGTGGGGCTTTATCAGGCATAGTCAGTAGATGGCCTGTGGTCCAAATCCAGACCACCAGAGGCTTTTCATCATACTCCTGGGGGCCAGCACTTGGAGTTCCAGCCCTGTCACGATTCAGGGCTTCCTTTTCTCTATCGCATCAAGCATAAGTGCCTCGGATTCACTTTCAAGGCCTTCCTCGGCCTATCCCCACTCTATAGCACCTATCATTTCTCAAATTTATAAATGTGTTAGCCTTTAAAAGTGTCACAGGACTCTTTGTTTGTTTTGCTGACCTAGACTAACACGGCTACCTCTTTGGAACTTACTATCTCTCAATCACTATCGAGCTGTCTATGCTTACCTTTAATCAGTCATCATGTCAGTCTCCATTGTCCACTAGCTAAAATTTTCAAACAAGCATTTCCGTGCTTTCTACCATGCTTCTCCACACAGCTGGGAGGTGCTTATCACAAAGCTCTCTCATTATCGACCTTCAAATCCCACCTCAAAACTATGCTATTGTAAAAATTATTATTAGCAGCACATAAAAGGCCAAATGCCTTAGCCAAGCTCCAGACAACCTTCTCCAGTGATATAAGATCATAAACTCTGATGGCACAGCCTCAAAAGTGAGAGGGGCTGAACCAGTCCATTTAAGAGATGTGGTCATTCAGCACTTAATCCTGGGCAGCTTCTAGCAGTGGTCCACTATGGAGCCCCAGTTTCACTTTAAAGCTGCCCTCTGCAAGTGGAACCATCAGAGGGAGCAGGCAGTGATGCTGGGGCAGCTATTTGCATTATTTTCCTATACCTTTGGAAGTGAATCTCCTTGCAAACATAACCAGGGATCTTACTGAGAATGCTTTTATGCGTTTCATGAAAAATATGAAGGGTACATGTCATGGTTGACTATGAAACATTGAGAGGTCAAAGACTTCAAAGTAAGATGTAAGCGTATTAAGAGAGCCTAACTGGTATTAAGAATCCAGAGATTCATTATGAAACAAAGGCAGGATTCAAACATTTTTTAAATCAGAATATTATTTGTATTCTCCCTACAGCTAGAGAGAGGATTTTGCTCCTTTGGCTCCCATCCCAGCTATCTGTATCAAGCCCATTTACACAGGCTTTATCCAATTTTCCAGATAGTGACCCATAATGCTTTATCTTTGCATACACAGTAATTATGTTCTGAAAACTGAGGCTACTCTATCCCAAAATTAAACTGATTTATGTATATTTTCCTCATGCACCATCTTTATCAGCCTAAAGCAATCTGGAATCTGAAAATGTAATGTCTCATACAAAGATTCTGTAGTCATTTTTTTAAGAAACGCTAACTTCTATCATGTTAGTTGCCATAGGTAAAAGTAACTCATTTAATGTAATATACTATATTAATGTAAAGCTTTTCTAATAAAAACTGAAAATGGCTTATCATGGATACAGAAATTCACAAAGTAAATATATAAATATACACTTGAATGAATAAATGAGCAACTCCTTTTATATGGTGTGTTGCCTGTTTTACAAAAATGATTCTACAACTCATGTGCCTAACAACACACTTCCCTTCAAGTGCTCAAGATCTTATCTTTTTGGAAGAGAAATTCTCATCAAGAGCCAGGTAAACTCATAAATTATGGTTCTTTCAGCCATGCAAGAGCACACTCACTAAAAATACTCTACTGTATCCTTAAAATCACTTAAGGTGTAAAAGTCAGTTTTGTACTTTGTCAGTTTGCAGGAGAGAATGAGAAGTTAAAGTCCAACCCAGTTCCCACTGAGGTCAACGTGAGTTTGCCATTGATATAAATGTAACTAAAATTTGGCCACCAGTGAATAATTTGCATTACCATTAGGCCGCTGAAAGCAAACATGCTTCATAGCAACAGAGCATACAACAAAGAGAATGGAGTACTGAAACAACCCACTGATTGCCTGCTTTTGTTTTTGGATTCTGTTACTTTGACTCTTCTGTGACTAAGAGAACCAGTTCTTCTTATATTTCCCAGATGCCTGCCACATTAATGAGTTTTTGAAAGACATGAGGGCTTCCAAATCTCACATCATACGTTTTCTCACTTTTCATGTTGGCACAAAAATGTCAACAGGTGTAAAGGAGCATGTGGAAACAATGTAGCACTGCTGTCACAGAGAAAAAACTTATTGCATTCAATATATATAAATATGTGTTTACGCACTGTGCAGACTGTCCAAGTACATACACGGCTGCTTGGCACCTTTGTCTGAATAAAGTGACATACCACCTTGTAAATTGGCACAATGCCATCTTGACAGATGGGCTGAAGTGTAGGCAGCCAAGAGACTATGTATAAGAATCAAATATGTTTTCTGAGAGCAGGACTTCCAGCCAGGAATGTTAAAACAGCTGTCCACCCTAGGCTTGCATGCCTATGCTTAAGAGGATATGCTATTGCTACTCAAGCCGTGAGCTGGATTAATTTAGAAATAAATAAAATAGCTTCCACAGCCACATAAGGTGAGTTTTCATAGAATCAGGATTAGTGATCTGCAGGGGCATTACAGAATTATAATTAGTATAAAAATGAGCAAGCTTTAAAGGTTGTGGAAGGCTTCACGCTCTAAGGTTTTGTAGAACTCTTTTAAAAGTTGTATATATGTAAACCAAAATGTATCAATTAGAAAACTGACAGGAGCTAAGGGAGACAGAGAGGTACATAGAAGAGATTTTCTGGAACACAGAACAGTCCCACCTCTGGTATGACAGCCTCTGTACTATTGAGGAGGATGAAAGTCTCAGGGAAGGAGAACATCACGTGGAGTGGAGGAAAACAATCCCATAGTTGATACCCTCCTTCCAGATGATGTCATGGTCAGAGGCGGCTTTTGGAGTAGGCAAAGCAGGTGCCCACCTAGGGCCCCCAAGCAGCAAGGGGCCCCTTCGCCTATCCCAAAAGCTGTGTTTGCCTCCTGTCCTGTAGAACACATGGCAGGGGGGCTGGAGCCAGAGCCGGGGGGGGCACACCTGTAGGGGGATGAGGCCTAGGGCCAATCAGCCTGCGGGGCCCCCACGCTAGGGAGTGGGGGGCGGGGCAGGGCAGACTGTCCCTGAGGCCAGACTCTGCACTCCCTCCCTGCCCCTGGGCTGACGGCTCCGCCCCCAGGGGTGGGGTGGGCCAGGCCAGAGGCCCAGTTCCACGCTCCTGCCCTGCCCCTTGCCTTTGGCTGTGGCGGGTTGGGGCCCCCGGCAGGGCACCAGGGCCAGTTTTGGGGCCCCAGGCAGAGCACTGAGGCCACAGAGGGGGCTGGCTGCAGTGATACAGGGCTGTGGGGGGGCCTGGGTGGGGTGCTGTGGCCACAAGGAGCACCATGGTTGCGGGGTGTTTTGGAGCCCCTGCTGGGGCAGTGGGATCTGGTCATGGGGAGCCACAGCCATGGGAGAGAGATTAGAGAGACTATAGATAATGAGACAGACAAATATTCCCTCTTTTTAAATCCAGGGTATACCTACATCTTGAATACTGCCTGCAGATCTGGTTGCTCCTTCTCAAAAAATAAAAAAGATACAATGTAATTGGAAAAGGTAAAGAAAAGGGCCACTAAAATGATTAAGGGGTATGAATAAACTTCCACATGAGGATAGATTAATAAGACTGATGAGGATACCTGTGGCACCTTAGGGTGCATCTACACTTACAAATTAAGTCAATTTAAGGAGGCTTAAGTCGACTTAATTTACTCCGCGTCTACACTGGGCTTAATTCAACTTAAACTGCTCCTTAAGTCAAATTAAGGAAAAGTTAGTTTGAATTAATAACACCTCGTTTTAATTTGAACTAGCGCTTTTAAGTCAACTTTATTAAGTCGACTTAAGCCAGTGGAGAGGCGGAGTAGTGCCTAGGTGGACCTTTTTAAGTCGACTTAAAACTTTAAGTCGACTTAATAACGTTGAAAACGGGCCACACCTACACTTGAAAAGTTAAGTCCACTTCTGTTAAGTTGACCTAATAAGGTCCACTTTAAGTGTAGACATATCCTTAGAGACTAAAAAAATTGGGGGGGGGGGGGCAGCATAAGCTTTTCATCAGCCAACGAAAGCTTGTCCCCCTCTCGCCCCCACCAAAAAAATTTTTGTTAGTCTCTAGCATGCCACTGTGTAA
>ML685897.1:2383231-2455473 GCA_007922175.1 Pelusios castaneus
ACGGCGAAGCTTGCTCAGAGCTACACTTACACATTAAAATACTACTAAAACAAACGTAACAATGAACTTTATTAACTACTAACTAAATGAACCTTATCCTAAGAAAACAAACTACAATTAACCAAGAGCAATCCCTTGCATGAAAGATACCCAAGAGTCCCAAAGTCTGTGTGGAGTTCACCCAGCTCTTAGCTACAGTCTCTGTTTCAGTGTGGAAGCTTGAGTGGCAAGAAATAGCTGTCTTCTTCTTTCTTTGCTGGGATCCTCTGTAGCATTCCATGCAGGCTTTCTCTTCTCCTCTGCAACCAGCCCTCAGTCCCATATGCATGTTTGCAAGGTCTGTCGCAAATGACTCCTTTACATGGAAAAAACATCTTGTTCACTCCTGGCTCAGCTCCTCTCCAGAACACTGAGCACATGGTCTCTTCTCAAGGCAGCTTTTGCCTGCAGTCTGCTCAGGCTGCTGCTCTCCAGTCATCTGACTGACAACATCACATCATACCAGCAGAGTACACTGTGGAGCATGCTCAAATTGCTACCACACCCTGCTTCTGGAAGTTTCCAGTTGTGGGTCGCTAATCTGCCCAACAACAGTAACCCACCCTCAGCAGGTCTCTCAGAGATAGCCTTTTTAGGCATATGGGTTACAACTGGACTCATTGTTTTTGTTAAAAACAGACTAACACAGTTACCCTCAGAAACCAATTAACAACACTGGGACTTTTCAGCTTGGAGAACAGACAACTAAATGAGGTCATGATAGAGGTCTATAAAATCATGACTGGTGTGGGGAAAGTAAATAAGGAAATGCTATTTGCTCCTTCTTAAAAACACAAACTAGGGATCACCAAATGAAATTAATAGTTTTAAAAATGAATGTTAGAAAGGTATTTCTTCACACAACACACAGTCAACCTGTGGAACTCCTTGGCAGAGGATGTTGTGAAAGCCAAGACTATAATGGGTTTAAAAAAGAACTAAACTACATAAATTCATGGAGGAGTTCATCAATGGCTATTAGCCAACTTATGCAGGAATTACTCTTTGCCAGGGGCTGATAATGGCTGATGAGATGGATCAGTTGATGATTACCTGTTCTAAACACTACCTCTGAAACACTTAGCATTGGACACTCTTGGAAGACAGAATACTGGGCTAGATGTACCAGTGGTCTGACCCAATCATGCCATTCTTATGTTCTTAAGAAATACTTTTTTTTTTTCAGAAGAAAATACTCAGAAGCTGTACAAGCTTAGTTACTTATATCAATATCTTTATATTTTGAGGTATGAAAGGCAATGTTTTAAAAAACAACTTCTCCTCCCTGAAATAAACTTTACTAGGCATCAGCTTTCTTTTTATTGTTTTTTTCTCCTCAGAATGTCTCAACTTCCCTGATCCCATCTTTTCCCCTCTGTTTGTATGTGACTGTATGCACACAAACCCAAACACATTTTATATTTTCGTAACACTGGTTTAGCTCATCCTGACAAAGTCCCATTGAACTGAAAATTTAATATTATATATCATAGATGTGATGGTAATACCATGTGACAAAATTGCAGATCCATGTGATAAACGCATTTATTCTTCAGTTACCTACCTTGCCTGCCCTCTGCCCACTAATCCATCTCATCATCAGGACTTCTAGCAGTCTGATCAAGTTCCAAACAGACTTGATTATTTAAATCAATTTGCTAGATAAACATTTTATCTTTTCCCCAAAAATAGAATTCACCCAAAAATACCTCTGATCTCAGCCCCAGAATATGTAACATTCAGTCCTGAACAAATGGCAATTTTAAAGATCCAATATATCATTCCATCTCACAGAGCTTTACACTTTTGTAAAGAAGAAATGCCCAGATTTCCAAGGAAGACAAAACCTGCTTTATGGCCCCGAAAAGCCCTGAGGTACTGGATTATAAAGCTGTGATATTTTTATGGACAGCAAAACTACTTTTCTAATTTTAGAGGTTTTATTTTATTCATTTAAATGATTCTCCCTGTGACTCCCTGTACAGATGGATTCATGGGCTAAGTTGCTCATATGTGGGTGCCTAAATTAAAATGTAAGAATCTAAATAAAACACACCTTTTTATGAATTGTGCATCTGTAACAGAGAATCTGAAGTCAATGTGGCTGTAATCAGGGTAAATTAAGAGCAAAATTAATCCCATAACTCAAGGCTCATATAAATTTCTTCATGTATCTTCAACTCCATTTTGCTTTGTCAATCTAAAAGGAAGTCTTTTAATACTTTGATTTTCTTTGTGTTTGCTTTATTTCAAAGTACTCTTCTCAGAGCAGTTTGGCAAGTAAAGCACTTTAATTACAAACACAATTTCAGAACACTGGTCCTTGCTTCTCCAGCCTTTTCCCTTCACACTACCCATCACTTTTGCCTCCAATTCCCCATATTGACCAACAACCCCCTCCCCTTCTCTGAATGCCTTTTTTCAAGATTGACCATCTGCTTCTTTTGCCTAACATAGAACTCGCTCCTTTCTGTGAAAGATTCAACCCCCTTTCTCTACCATTCTAAACAATGGTTACTAATTGCTTACCTCGCTTCTAAACACAAAGAAAGCTCACTCCATGCTACTTTGCATTTCCACATCAACATCAATTAACCAGAGGGGAGGAGAAGGAAAAGGGAAGGTATTCTGTTGCCTACTCAGTATTTTACTATAATGAGTTATGATTCTCTTAAAACATACTTCTACTTTTTTTAAAACTAGCACTACCCAAAATGCCTTAGGCATTTTAAAGACACTGCCTAGAGAACTAGCTTAAAAATGGTTCAGAGCAGTCAAATAGCTGACGAATAGCTTAAAAGGAAACAAAATACTGATTCTAAGGCCTTCCCCGTATGACCTAATATTTCTGCTGACTATAATAATTACACGCACATCTTCTCACTTCATTAGACATGGGCATTCATGAATGAAACATTTTCCATGGAACTACTGCTTTTAAGACAAAAGAGTCTTGTGGCACTTTTAAAGACTAACAGATTTATTAATCGCATGAGCTTTCGTGGGAGAAAATCCCACTTCGTCAGACGCTTTGAAGATAGGAAAGTTACAGAGTGGGAGGAAATTAAATGCAGGGGAGTGTATGACATAGCATCAGGTCAGGCTGTAACAGCAAATCAAAGTAAGTGTTAGGATTCAAAACACTGGGGAACAGCACATAGAGGAGGGGGGAGGTCAATTCACTTGATGTAATGCGAGAAAAATCCATAGTCCCTGTTTAACCCCAAGGCAACTGAGTCAAATTTGCATATAAGTTCGAGTTCTGCAGACTCTCTTTGAAGCTGTGATTTGTTATTCATCTGTTTCAACACAGCTAGCGTCTGACGAAGTGGGATTTTCTCCCACGAAAGCTCATGCGATTAATAAATCTGTTAGTCTTTAAAAGTGCCACAAGACTCTTTTGTCTTTCTACAATAGACTAACACGGCTACCCCTTTGGAATTTTACTGCTTTTAAGATTATCTTGAAGGTAAAATAATTTAACTTCAGATCAATAATAATAACTCTATAAAAATACCAAAGGGGTAGCCGTGTTAGTCTATTGTAGAAAGACAACAGAGTCCTGTGGCACTTTTAAAGACTAACAGATTTATTAAGCTCATGCGATAAATAAATCTGTTAGTCTTTAAAAGTGCCACAGGACTCTGTTGTCTTTCTATAAAAATAGTAGTAATGAGCATCTAAAAACATTCAGTAACCCTTTCAATCCCTCACAGAGCCTCTGCTTTCTTTTAAAATAACACAGTAAAATGTAAACAAGCTTAATTTCATACAGGATAACATAAAATACTAATGTAAACTTGGAATCCAGTGAACTGCCTACTCCATAAGCACATTTGGGGCCTTGTCATAATCTTTAAAAGCTTGAATGGTTTGAGACCCAATTATCTGAGAGATCACCTGCCTCCCATTATTGAAATTACTATCCACTAGGTCACGTTTGCTATCTCAGAGTTAAACTACCAAGGGCCAGGTGCCTGCTGTTCTCTGTGGGTGACCCAACACCTCCCACCAGCTGTTCACTGAAGTCTGAGGTCAGAGAATTTCAGGACACAGCCTGACATGCCTTTTTGGTCAAGTATTCAGTTGACTTATGGATCAATTTAACAGTTGAGATTGGAGAGTGCTGTTTAATTTTGTGATGTGTCCCTGGCAATTGATTTTTTGCCATTACTTTTTTTTTTTTTTTTATGTAAAGTTTTCAGCTGATTTAGTGATGAGTGCCAAAATACCTTTCTATACAAGGATAAATAAATTTTAGGAAAATAAAGTATGTTATTCTAACTTGAAAACTCTTCCAAAAGTATTCACAAAATGTTATCACTATGGTAAAGGTAGGTTAGCTGATCTTTGGAAATACAAGGCTTCATTATTATCAAAGATCACTTAATGTGAACTATAACTGTGAACTATAAAAGATCATTTCTTTCTGAAAAAAACTGTTATATCCTATTGTTATTTGTAATACCAAAAATTACTGTAACTGACAAAGAAAAAGACCCTCTGTACATTTGAGAACACGTGTGTGTAGCCAGGTTTATCAAAAACAGGTGAAACAATAACTGATACATAACAGAGTCAATCAATAGCAGCAGGGGAGAGAAAAAATAAATTTAAAAATATCATTATTACACTACAACCACAGGGGCAGGTGTAATACCTGGAACTAACTTTAATTCATGTCTTGAAAATTATTAGTGTTTGAGCCAATGGTGTCCCTTTAAAGGGCTTACAATTACCTTTAAATAAGATGCCTTACCTAGGTACAGTGATGCATTTTCTTTCTTGACATTGTCATCTAAGTAGGTTGGTCCCAATGTATAGATGGGGGTGGAGCCCATGCCAATGAGAATTTGGGCACAAATGAATAAAGCTACATAGAGGGAGTGATTGTTTCCACCTGAGTCCTTGACACAGGCCGGTGACTCCAACTGGTCTTTGGAAGTATAATTGCCAGTCACGCACAAGCCCTCATTAGAGAGGGAAGAGTTCAGTTCCTGGATCTGATAGGGTGGAGAGATGAAATGAGGTAAAGAAAAAAGTGCAGCCCCAAGAGCAATGAAAAACCCACCTACGGCAAGCCACAGAGGCCTCCGCCCACGCCCCCCAAAGTAACTGATGAAAACCACCACCACCAGGCTACCAACATCAAAACAGCTGACCAGCAGCCCAGACTCAGAGCTCTTCAAACTGTACCTCCTCTCAATGGTGGTAATAACACTGCTCAGATACCCAGAGACCATTAAGGACTGAATGAAGGTCAGAAAGCACATGCACACCAAGAAGAAACGGGAATCCGTCAACACCACGCTGAGACACTTTCTACCTGGGACAGCCAGCAGCGTGGAAGCTGGGGAAACCCCTTTGCTTGTGCCAACAAAGTTATCACAGTCAGTCCTCTCGGTGAAACTCCTGATCCCTGAAAAGCTGGAGGCTGTGAAAGAAAACACAGTCCCACAAGAAGCAGCAGCAGCTGCACCGTTCCTGTGAGCTGATTTGTCAGCGTCAGGGCTACATCTCAGGTCAGACCTCCCTTGGAAACTGTGCAAGAAGCTCCGTTTTGCCTGGCTTTGTGTGGTGGTAATCCGAGGGGCAGACCTGCTCAGAGCTGGCAAACTCTTGGACCTGAAGCTCTCCGCTTGATCCTCCATCTGCTGTTCCCTGGAGGAGAAAGGGTACATCTGCTGCTTCGTTATCGTCCCCGACGTCATGCTGGCAGCAACTCTGGTTTGGGTTAAGTTAAAAAAAAACAATCGGACATATGCTTTAGTCCAGTTTGAGCCTCCAGTATCATTTCATTGTGTGAACCCAAGGAAATCTAATATAGTCACTGTGGATTTACTGCCCGGCTCCAACACTTAACTACCGTGTCACCGTGATGTCTCAGGGCATGTGTCTAGCAGTGTCCTCTGTGGCTCCATCCTTATTAGCGCTTCTTAGGGACCCAACTGTCCTCCTAGCAGCCAAGCTATAAACAGCTTAGACAGTACCTCGATCCTTCTGCTGGAACATTTCCCACGTGGATTAATCGGTCACGCTTAACAATGAAAAAGTGTCAAGGTGCATGGTACAGCCCAGCCCAGCCGGGGAAGAACCCTTAGTTGGCAGCATCTTCTCCTCGCCGCTGCAGCCTATGGATAGGAAGAGGCAGTCAGCATGGAATCCCATTTAAAACCTCCTGATGGCAAATCTGCCCATCTGTAATGCAGAGAGATCAAGCAGGTCAGCGTGCTGCTTTTGTCCTGCTTCGCCCGGCACTAGCTCTCAACTGCAGCCTGAGGCTAGAAAAGGACATGAGGGGCTCTGTTGCCAAGCTCCCTCTCTGCTCTTGAACAATAAAAGCAGGAGGGCTGAGACCCTTTCCCAGCAACCGCATACCCCTCCTTCCTCCCTCTCTCTCTCTCTCACTCACACGCACACGCACACGCACACACACTCCCTCCTCTCTGTCCAGCCTAAAGCATCTTTCTTGTGATGGTCTCATTGTTAACCTCAGTTATGGTTCAGATTCATTTTATTTGGGGGAACAAATTATAACCATTTCCCATCCCCTACTGTATTGCGCCCATAGAAAGATTTCATGAACATACTCAGTTTATGTTCTTTGTGTGAACATATTTATTTTATATTTATACAAGAGCATGTATAGGTGTATATGAATATATGTATATGCATCTTATTCACAGAGAGAATTTACAACCAAATGCACCAGCAAAGGTCAACATACCAACTCCTTTATTTTCAGGACTAAAAATAACCACACTGGATTAAATATTCAGTTACAAATATCAGGGGCATTGCAGAGCCTGTCTGCATCAGACACTGAGTTCGCCCTCCCTAGCTTCCTGATCAAGGAAGACTTGGAAATCAGAAGTGCTAGTTGCCAAACCAAAGAAAAGAAAAGGAGATCCAGGAACAAAGAGATTCAGGAACGCGAGCAATCCTCTCTGAACCCCCACACATGCAGCACGCACAGGAGCAAACTGGGTCCTTACAACACACAGAGATGCACTCGGAGCACACACGCACTGGCACAAAGAGCTAATGCATCTGTAACCGCATGCAGGGGTTAGGCATACGCACACAGCTACAGCACATATGCCGATCACATGCACACACAGATGCAGCGCATCCTCTGTGTACGGCTACTGAACTGTGTTGGCGCGTGTCGCCATCTGGGAGAGTAACTGCTGGCCTTTCCATGTCAGCTCCCCTTTTGTCTCCCCGGCTCGCACCGTGCAACCAGTGAAGACAGCCTGGAAGGGAGGGAGCGGGGGGGAGGGCATCAACTCAGCTGGGCCATACGAACAACTCGTGCAATAATTTCCAGCAGGTCCTTAACGTTCCCAAGGCTCCACAAACGACAGGAGCGCGCCCAGCAAGCGGCAAGCACACAGACAACCACGACAGCCTCCCGCGTGCGGGGAGCGACTGCCGAGCAATAAGGGGCAGGTGCCTGACACGTTCTACGAGCACGTGTGTCACCGCAGCTGTGCAGGGACTCCCCCCCACACGCCGCCGGGCTCCTGTCCACGTCCGCACGTGCAGGGGAGGGGGGCTCTAGAAAGAAGGGAGAGGCGAAGACCCCCGGTGCCGGTCTGCAGAAGAAAGAGCCTGTTACTCACCCCGCATTGCGGGCACGGGAGGGCAGGAGTGCGAGCGCGGCTCGGGTCAGGGCAGGTTACACCCATGCACGCGGAGCCCCACACCCGCCCCGCCCCGCACGCGGCCGGCGAAGAACCCCTGCCCTACTCGCTGCCGGCGCTTTCCCTCGGCAGAGCAGCGCAGGCGCACCGGGGACTGTCAAAGATAAAGACAGCCTCCTCCGTCCTCACTGCTGCGCTGATGAGTAGGGAGGGAGCTGATCCGACTGCTGTGTGCGGTACCCACCGTGCCTTGGTTAGCGGGGAGCGTCTGCCGGCCAGAAGGATTCCGGGCAAGGGAGGCTGTCTGGGCTAGTCCCTGGGAAACTGCTTAGCCCTGAGAGAGGGACCGCTGAAATATACATATATATCTTCCTCCCCTTTGCTGCTTTGCACTAATCACTGCAAAAGTCAATCACTGAGCGAGGCAATGGAGCAGCTGGCCAAAAAACACACATTAAAAAGCAAGTTGAAAGCGCATCACAATGTAATTTCCTCCTGTGGGTCAATGTCTAGATTGAATTATTTATGACACCTCCTTCTGTTGCCATAGCTTGGTAAAAAGCAAGGAGAGATTTGTAACATGACACCTCACTGCGGCATCTGCTGCCGGGGCTGGGTGAAAAGTGAGGGGAGGTGACTAAGGCCAGGTCTGAGCTATAGCAGAGGCATAATGGGAGGGCCATGGCCCACCTGCTTTGAAAGCTGGCCCACTCATTTAGGCTTTCAGCAATTCATCCCACATTTTTATCAGTCTCTGTTTTGCTTGTGACACAAGACTTGTGATCATCCATGTCACCCACAGGCCAGGCCAAAAAATCAGTTCCTACTGCGCCTCTGCTCTACAGACCTATATGATATAACTACATTACTCAGGGGAATGAAGACTCTCCTGAGACCTAACCCTAGAGTACACACCTGCAAGAAATCTTTTCCAGGATAGCTTCTAAGTCTTGGGCAGATAGATTAACTACAGGACAAGAAAACCAACAGGGAGTCTTGTGACACTTTTAAAGACCAACAAATGTATTCATCGCATGAGCTTTTGTGGGTGAAAATCCCACTTTGTCTGACTTCTCCCATGAAAGCTCGTGAAATAAATACATGCGTTAGTTTTTAAAAGTGCCACAAGACTCCTTATTTGTTTTGCTGAACTAGACAGACACACGGCTACTCCTTTGTAACTTGTCAACATACAGGGACAAGAGAGCTCTCTCCCATCAGCTTCTTAGAGAATGATTCTCACACCCATACGCCTGTAGGTACGTGAAAGTCTCCCACACCCAGGAGATACACCAATTTATCCTGGGGCTCAGACTGTCAGGGTATTCTGGGCACCCAGTTTCCATGCCGCCTGCTGGGGTCTCTGGAATTCCAGCTTCAGCCCTAACATGGGAACTCAGGGCACCCAGCTTCACCACCAGGAATGTGGAGGTCCTAATTCCACATCACCTCCTGGGGCTCCTGCCTCTCAGTCCCACACCTGGGTCTTTGGCTCTCAACAACCCTGTGACAAAATGTTGCTCATGACCTCAAATTGAGAAAGCCTGCCCTATCGTAATACATGAATATTCTACACACAACCACTACATTTAAACAATGCACTATATTATATACAGTAAAAGAACCAGCATATACAGGTATTGGACATATTGTCATTTCCTGATGCATGCAAGCACATTGCTGAGGTTGAAGATGTCATGTGAAAACGGATCATTTTTAGTTTAAAACAAGGAGCTGGAAGCAGCAGTAGAAATTGAAAATGATTGAAAAAATAAACATTGTCAGTTCTGCGAAGAATATATAACTTTTGGGTTCACATCTGAAAATTGCAATCTACCTGAAGCTCTGCGTATCCTTTTCAGATAAACTTTATAAAAAAAACAGTAAGAAGTCAGTGCATTTGCAACAACATTTGAGGATGAAAAACACCCTGTGGCTGCAGGTTAGCCAGTAGCATTTTTGCAAGAAAGCTTTCTGAGTTCCAGACTTGCCAGCTTAAAATGAAAAAAGCTTCAACTATTTCTATATAAGCACTCAGCTTCCTATGCTGTACCCTTCTTGTAGCAAAATCAAAGATGACATACACAATTACAGAAGATCTGATTCTGCCTGCCACTGTGGCACTTGCAGAACCCATACTTGATAAAAAGGCAGCTGAAACTTTCAGGAAAGTACCCTTATCAAATGACACTGTGTGTAGTAGAATTGAAGACATGACTGAGGATATTGTCTCTCTTAAAATGGCAAAAATATTTGCCCTTAACCTTTATCGGTCAGAGGATATTCGTGGAGAAGGTTGGCTGATGAAACCACTGACATCAATGAGCACACACTGTTTTGCAAAAGTATGAAGGGAAACTCAGTCAGAGAGGACATTTTTAAGCTGACTTCTTTTTCCTGAACAGGATTTAAATTGTAATTTATGCAGATTCATCAGCACTGAGGGGGGCCTTGCAATGACCAGGAGAGCAAATGGATTTGTAGTTAGGAGCAGGAACAAAAACCCTTCCTTGCAATGGATGCATAGCATCATACACACAGAGGCAGCTGCTCCAAAAATGATGAGTTCTGAGCTGCATGAAGTTTTAAATGAGTCTGTCAAAAGCGCCAATTTTATCAAGTCCAGGCTACTCAATGCTCACCCATTTTGCATTCTTTATGAAGAGATGGGCTCAGAACATCAACAACTGTTGCTTCACAGAGAAGTTTTCTGGTTTTCAAAAGTACAACATAGATGGATTGAATTATGCACAGAAATTAACTCCTTTCTTTCTGCTCATTCAGCTCCTCTTGCCTCTGTGTTTGACAATATGGTGTGGTTAACTCAGCGTGCTTACTTTGCAGATATATTTGGCAGACTTAATTATCTAAATTTGTCCAGGCAAGACCATGAAACTTACATTCTGAATCTCTATTACAAAGTGAATGCTTTTTATCAAGAAAACTGAATTCTGGAAGTCCAAATGTGGAGACCAAGACTTTACCTTTTTTTCCCACCCTACTTTATGTGTATGTCACTGATATCTGCACAGGGGAAATTGAGCAGAGCAAAATTAAAGAAATTTGGCCCGCTTGATATGAGTTCAAGTCATATTTCCCCAACATTGAACACAACTCAGCGTAACTTGACCAGGTGAGAAAACCATTCATTTTGTCATATGTTAGCTATAGTAACCTTTCTGTCAGTCAGCAAGAAAACCTTCTTGAGCTGTCCTCTGACCATGGTCTGAGAATGAAGTTTAATGACTCCACGCTAACCCTATTCTGGGTTTTCATACAGAATGAGTACACTGACCTTGGGAACCATGCTTTGCGAAGTCTCATTTTCTGCTAAGAGTGCCATCAATACTAAGAGTAGGAATAGACTCAGTGTGGAGAAAAACTTAATTGTTGCTGTTGCTTCCCAGAGCGACAACGCTCACAAGTGAAAAACAGACTCAAATATCACACTGAAATGTAAATGCACTATTTATATTAATCAATTCCATTATAATTATATGGTAGAAATAAGAAAGTAAGCAATTTTTCAAGACTAGTGTGACACTTCTGTATTTTTCATGTTTGATTTTGTAAGCAAGTAATTTTGAATGAGGTGAAAGTTGGGGTCCACAAGACAAATCAGACTCCTGAAACGAATATAGGAGTCTAGAAAGGTGGAGAACTACTGGCTTAAAGCGTTCAGTAAAGCGCTAGAGTAGCACAGCAGCATCAGTGCAGCTGTGCTGAAGCAGCGTTTTCAGTATAGCCTTGTCCTTACTATTCTTATTGTTCTTATAGCCCCACGGGTCCCAGGATATTAAAGAGACAAGTGGGGGTGAGGTAACATCTATGATTGGACCAACTTCTGTTGGTGAGAGAGAGAAGCTTTTGAGTCACCCCAAATTGGTCCAATAAAAGATATTACCTCTCCCCCCACTTGTCTCTCAAGTATTCTTAAGAATATAGAAACTGCCATACCATGTCAGACCAAACACTGATTGATCTAATCCAGGGTCCTGTATATGATGGGAACAAGCAGCAACCCAGCTGAAAGCAGCTATGGAATAACGTATCCACAAGGAAAGTTTCTTACGCCCTGTTAGATAAGGTTGTTGTATGCCCTGAAATATGAGGGTTTAGATCCCTTCCGAAACTTGGGGAAAAGAGGGGGTTGTTTCATTTGGTTTGGTTAAATCCCTGCCACTATTATAATTCTGGCTATCGTGCAGCAAATTATTAAATGTATGATTTGACAAAGTATGCATCAGTCTACTTTATTTTGAGACTCTCTTTCCATTTTTGTAGAGTCTATTTCCATTCTTAACCCTAAAAAATGAAGATTAATTGATCTGAGTATCATAATATCACGTCTGCTTTGATTAACTAACAATTTGTTCAATGCTGCTTACAACAATGTAAGAATTGGCAGGCAAAGTAAGGTGGACTCAAGGAATAAGGTTCAATTTTGTTTTGGAAATGTATTTGATTTCCTCTAACACAAATTTGATGTTTAAGCTGTGGTCACTAAATTACATATTTATATTACTTAAACTTTTGCTCGATGTGTTGAAATACGTCGTTTATTGTCAGCCTGCCTCTCTGACATCAAGCTATCAGCATGTGCTCAACACAACTAGAACAGAGTTCTCCATCTCCTCCCCCGACCCCCGCAAGCCTTCAAACCCTCCTTTCTTCATCACTGTGGACAATACCACCATCCTGCTTGTCACTCATGACCATAACCTAGGTGTCATCTTCAACTTGGAGGGCTCTTTATGTCTTCACATTTTGCCAATTCTTTTTGCATAACATCTCTAAGATACAGCCTCTCTTATTCATCCTCAGAACTAAAACTCTCATCCAGGCTCTCATCATTTTGTATCTTGATACAAATAAATAAATAATCACCATAGTATCCCTTTCTCTGATTCTGAAAAATGCAATCTTCCCTCCACACATATCCATTCAGAGTGCTGCTGCAAAGACCATTCAGTTGTGTCAGACATAAGCTGCTAGTTTGCACTTTCAAGGCCCTCCTCTGGCCTGTCCCTCCCCACTCCCGCACACACAACTGTCATCTCTCATTCTCAACTGAAATATCAATTTGCATCCCCAATTGGCCATTAATGCTAGGTTCAATCACCCGCTTGTTAAATTTTCAAACAGATCATTTATGCTTCCCCCGTGCTATCCCTCATGCTAGAGAAGAGCTGCCATAGACATCTGAAAAGCTACATCATTATCCTCTTTAAGATCCCCCTTAAAACTTAACTTTTCACTGATGCCTACAAAAAAGTGATAAAGGTTTGGCTGCTAGTGCACAGCCTACCATGCTGACCAATATTGCTTCACTGCTTCTCTGTACACCCCCATCTCTTAATATCCATTTGTTGCTGTTGCCTCTTGTCTCATACCATGCATAGATTTTGGGTGCCCTGATAGCAAGTGTGAAAAATCATGACACTTTTTGTGGGGTGGGGGGATAGAGGCATAGTTACATAGATAAGACAAAGCTCCTAACATCAGGACTATCCCAATAATATTGGGATCTCTGGTCACCCTACATAGATTGTAAGTTCTTTGGGTCAGGAGCCATCTTTTCGTTCTGAGTTTGTACAGCACCTAATCCAGCGGGGCTCTGGACCTTGACTAAGGTCCTAGGCATTACAGTAATGCAATAAATAAAAATGATTTTCATGAGAGTCCATGGGAACAACAGTCATTATAAAGTGTAGAAAAATACAAAGTAGGCTACTGAGACTGAACTAGCAGACAACATTAAACAGGTACAATTTCAATTCTTTTTAGGCAGCCTAAGAAAAAGATCAAAAATACCTTAAAACAAGATGGAAATGTTTGTTTTAGAAGCCTGATGTCTTATTTCAGCTGATTGGACAGATGGTGCAAAAGCCCGCTTCCCATGTTCAGTTTTGGTTCTTAAAAATTAAACATTTGTGGCAAACCAGTGTCTAGGTTGACTAGATGTCCCAATTTTATAGAGACAATCCTGATGTTCAGGGCATTATCAAACATAGGTGCCTTTTAACCCCCATTCCCTTCCCAATTTTTCCCACTTGCTATCTAGTCACCCTACCAACATTACTGCCTTCACCTGAAGAAACCTTATGAATTAAGTTGATTATAGATATCATCAAAATGGAACCTAAATTCACAAGAAATCACAAACTTGCATTATTTATTATATAACATAACCAGCCTCTGAAATAGCACCCCAGATGCATTTAAAATGTGCAGCATCCCCATAGCTCAAGGTGAGTAAATGTATTACTAAACCACCCATGTCCTTGCAAACTTATTCAGACACAAACTTGGGTCTACCATTAGAAGAATAAAAATCCATGTTTGTTCTGTTGGCTTTAGGAATCTACTCAGATTCTAAAATAGGTAACTAGATCATTTTCCCCAAGACTTGCCAGCTGCTGTTTTGGGGCTTGATACTGAATTCTCACAACTCACATCCAGTGGAGCCAATAGCATTTACAGATGTTTAGCAGCACATCACAGGACCAGGTTCTATTTCATTAATTATATCAATTTCTGTAACATTGCAGGTGAAATAAAAGCTATGATTTTGGTTTTAATTTAATTTCTATTGCCTGGAGAAACATCACCTTGTTAATGTCAGATTACAGATTAGAGGTTTGTTGTATTCTTGCTGGCATAAGGAAATGTCAATGACACCTTTCTGTGCCAGCCTGGTCTACTTCAAAAGAGAGGGGAGGAGATTCATGCATGGGTTGGCTTGGCCACTTGCCTCCACTGGGGTTTCTGCTTTAATTTCCAACAGAGTCTTCCAGTGTAGGTTACAGAACAAGTGCAAAGAGACAGCTCACACCCTGACTGATTTATTTATGCCCGTTCCGTGGCAGCATCAGCATTTCTTGGACTGCTTCTCTCTACCCCAACAACTGCTGACTAATACCAATAAGCAAGAAAGGGTGAGCATGAGCACTAATAAATCGCTGGTACAAGCCCCAAGTCAATTGTGAGGCATGAAGCTGAAAACCAAGTGACTTCACTCATTAGGCAGGCAGCTTCCTAATGAACTCCCTGGTGTGGCTTATTGCAGATAGAGAATGACTCATTAGTTTCATTTGGAGCACCAAAGATAGAGTGTTCTTAGTTTAGAGAGGACCCTATGCTATGAAACTCATTTATACAGAAGATCAGAGGAGCTCAAACCTAACTATGTTTAGAGCACAATGCAGAAGCTACTTTTTGTGCCAATCTTCTCACTATTACAGAGCAGAAGTTAGTACTCCTCATGAACAAAGTAAAGAAACTGATGGCCAGAAGGGAGAGAAGAAAATTGCAGCTGCCATCTAGGAAATTGGGTTTTTGTTTGTTTTTTAAACTAGAACTCACTGGTATATGTTAGAATCCACCCTGAGGAGTAGAAAATTTCCAGTGGACAAATGGAATTTTAAGGCTGTAAGGCAGTAGATGGCAGATTCCATTACAGAAAGGGAAGTGTTTGTAATTAACTGTGCATGTCATGGCTATTTGCTAATGTGAGGAAGTGTTTGACAGATTAGATTACATGCTAGCCTTCACTTTCCCTGAAGACAAGGGAAGTGCAAACTGGAGAGAAGGGGGAAAAGAAGAGTGGAATTTTGCATTGTGTTTGCAGTGGAGCCTTTCCCAGGAGATTTTACTGAGGGGGGACCTTTACCTTGCAATTAATGGCCTACCTGAAGCCACATCAGCAGAGGCAGTCTAAAGGAAGCACTGAATCAGCATATTCTCTTGGCCAACCTAATCATGGCCTTTACCTAGTCAACACTGTCTCCTTTTCCTGATGGTTGTGCTTGTCAGTTGCAGTCCTCCCCTCTTCCCCCCCCCCCCCCCTTGCAGGGGTTGTTAGTATCATGCATTGCTACAACTGCACAGATTTCTATCCCAGGAATCTCCATGCTTTGAAATGCCTGGCAAAAGCCATTGTATCCTAGAGGTGAATCTGGGCTATTGACTATAAATATGCTCTGTTTTCTTAAAACTAATGAATGCAAGATAAGATACAGTAAGTGCCACTTACATTAGGCAGAGTAGTGATTTTGTATAGTTGTATGTTTTATTTTAGAAGATGTCAAGCCCTGGAATGGAAATTATAGTGGATTTTGTCAAATATTCAGCTGGTAGACTGGGATAATTGATAGTTGTGTTTGGAATTAGACCTGACTTTTCAGAGCAAAAGCCCAACATTTAGCTGTTTTTGTTTGAAAATCTAGGGTTGAGCATCTTAAAAGTGGAATTCACCTTCAGTTATTCTTGCTATGCCTACACAGCTGTACACACAAATCAGTTTAATTTTCGTGTGAACAATGAATTTGTGAAAACCCAGATCAAAGCAAATGTTCAGCAGATTTTGAACAGATGGAGAACTTAGCTGAAGCTGATGGAGGATTTTTTTTTTTTTTAATCAGAACATGAGAAAACAAAAACAAACCAAAGATTCTATGAAAAAAACTAGTATGATTCTGGGCTGTATTAACAGGAATCTTCTATGTAAAACTCAGAAGATAATGGTCCCTCTCTGCTTGTCACTGCTGAGATCCAACCTGGGTTACTGTGTCCAGTTCTGGATACCACAGTTTAGGAAAGAAATGGATGAATTGGCACGAGTCCAAAGGAGAGCCACAAAAATGGTAAAAGGTTTAGAAAACCTAACCTATGAGGAAAAGTTTTTAAAAAGCTGGGCAAATTTAATCTTGAGAAAAGAAGACTAAGCAGGGACCTGATGACAATCTTCCAATATGTTATGAAGAGCTGTTATACAGAGCACAAGGACCATTTGTTTTCCATGTCCACTGAAGTTAGAACAAGAAGTAATGGACTTAGTCTGCAGCAAGGGAGATTTAGATTAGATATTAGGAAAAGCTTTCTAACTATAAATTAAGATCTGGAATAGGCTTCTGAAGGAGGTCATGGAGTCCCCATCACTGAAAGCTTCTAAAAACAAGTTGGACCTCTCAGAGCTGGTCTAGAAGATTAACTTGGTCTTCACGCAGCACAAGGGGCTGGACTTGATGTTTTCTTGAGATCCCTTCCAGCCCTACATTTCTGTGAATCTATGAAAAAGCACAGGGGAATAAGTAAGAAAATAAATGTTCCTCATTTATCCACTTTACCACTTTTTTTCTAGATCTCATGTTGATGAATGTAGTGAAAATAGCCTAGATAGGTATTCTGTTTCCCAACCCACACTTAGGACCACAGTGTGAATGGATTTTGTGAAGAGATAGAGGGAAACGCAGGAAGCTTTCCAGTTGCACATGGCTTCCTAAAGTAGCAATCTCTGTGGTCTGCAAGAAGCAGGGAATGATTGTTTCTTCTCTCCTCAGAGGAGCATAATGCCCCCAAAAAGGAGGGAGGGAGAAGCAGGATAATGATTCTGCCCCTCTTTCCCCATTGTCCCATGGAGCAGGGCTGGTCTACAGAGCCATGGATGGGGCTTATTGGTTGCTCCCAAGCCCATGCACAGAAATGCCTTGGAAAGATTGTGCCTGCCTCTGAACCACCACCTACCACTCAGGTCAGTGGTGCAAAATGACAATTAAAAGGAACAGATAATCCTGCAGTCTAATCAAAGATAATGTTTTAAGTTAGTCTTTAATGTGATTTAAAGAGTGATTCTTAAATCCTAAAATACTTCAGTGGAACAATGTTCAGTGCACTAGTCCCCTCCCTGACATTAAAGAGATAAGCTACAGCAAATGCCATAAATGTTGAGGCATATTTAATGTGTGTTGTGAGACCTAAATACCTATGCTCAAGCATTGTTCCCTCTAAGGACAATATGTCACCATGAGAGCAAGAAAAGACATTCACTCCTTCCACATGTGGGAATGATGGTTACTGGTGTTTATATATTGTTTCACTCTCTGTGTTATAATTTTCCCCTGAAACTCCCAACTTCCCCATGCTCCCAAATCCTCAGAGGTACAGAAGCTTTCTTCTTGCAATTCATGGATTCAACAGGTATGTCTACACTGTTATGTAAGCCCATGGTTTGTGGGACTCAAGTCAGCAGATCCAGATTGGAGAATCTGGGGATTGATCATCTACACTAATTCTTAACCTTACAGTAACAATTTGCTGACCCATGCTTGGACATGAGGCTCCGGCATCCACACTACAGCACACAGACCAAGTCAAACCAACCATATTCCAGACTCCCTAGCGTCTTCCCAGAATGTGACTACTCTAGCCCTTTGCCCACAATGCACTGCCAAGTCTGTGTGCTCCCAGCAACATGGAAGAGGGCCCTTTTGAAAACTTTCTCCTACTTATGCTTTCATTCCTGTGTCAGGAAATGGGAAGAACTTCTGTAAGACACTGTTGGACATTTTGGTGGTATTTTCTGACCCACCAAAGGCATCTGGTGGATTCTGTGGTGGAACAGGAGAAAGAGAACCCTGGCACAGTAGATTCATACTGACTGATGCTTCTCAGTACACTCAGCATAGCCACTGATGCCACCTATGTCAACTGGCACTTCTGGTGCATGGTTACAAACACAGGATGGGATCATATCATCATGAAGATCCAGGATGACCAGCAATGGGTCCAGAACTTTCACAACAAGAAAGTTACATTTCTGGAGCTTTGGGAGCATTGTCTTCACCCTCCAACAGAAAGATTCATGCATGAGGTCACCATTGCTGGTGCAATGGTGCACCCCAGCAACAGAGGTAGGTTGCTATAATCATGTGGAAGCTGACTACCCCAGACTGCTACAGGTCTGTTGCTTATCAGTTTGGAGATGGAAAGTGAATTGTGGGTAAAATGGTAGCAGCAGTTTCTGAAGCAATCAGACATGCATTACCTGAAGGTGGTGGGCTTTTAAAATACTCCAGAGGTAACTGCTGGTTTTGAGAGAATAGGGTGTCCTAACTGTGATGGGGCCAGTGATCAGACACATTGTTTGCCCTCTTCAAGGAGCACATGAGTACATAAACTGAAAAGGGTGCTACTCCATTGTTATGCAGACCCTCCTGGAGCACAGAGGCCAATTTATGAATATCAGCATGAGCTGTAGTGGAAAAGTTCATGAAGCCACAGTTTTTCACCAGTTGGGAGTCTACATTCATGGACATGCTAGGATACTATTCCTATCAAATTACATTGTCATAAATGGAGTTATTGTCCCTACCTCTATTTTGGGGGACCCCACATAATCCTTTTTGCCTTGGTTTATGAAACCACACCCTGGCAATGAAAGGTTTAATTATACTCTCAGCAGGTGTAGAGTGTAGTTAACTGTGCATTTGGCAGATTGATGTCTACACTGGCGATGTCTACAGGCCCATATCAATTCAAGTATCATCAATACTGTTTATATTAGTGTGGCTTGCTGAGCTCTTCACAATTTTTGTGAAGCCAGACATAAGCTATTTCCCCCTGAAGGGATCTATGACAACAAGAGGCTGCTAAATCAGCCAGAAAGTGCACCTACCACAGTTGGAGCTGGATGCACCACCCCAGCAACAAAAGTCAAGGATGCTTTGCATTCCCACATTATGGACTTTCATGGATTGGTGAAAGAGGATGAATAGTGTCTTCATGACTGTGTTTATGGGGGGAAAGGGACTAAGTAACTTTGGAGGGTCTGACCATATGCCTCCCTGGGTTCACACCCTACAAACCATTGTAATAATCTTTGTACAAAATATGACTTGGAAGGTATCATGTCAAAGCAAACAACATGCTGGTCAGTAATATCATGGTGACAGGTATGTAGCAACATTATATATAAAGTTATTACCATAAACTGAAATTATGACTTGCTCAAAACCACTTGTGGATGTGGGTTTAGCAAAGCTTTTGATATGGTCTTCCACAGTATTCTTGCCAGCAAGTTAAATAATTATGGGTTGGATAAATGGAGTAGAAAGTGGATAGAAAGCTGGTTAGATTATCAGGCTCCAAGGACAGTGATCAATAAATCAATATCTAATTGGCAGCTGGTAACAAGTGGAGTGCCTCAGGGGTTGGTCCTGGGACCAAATTTGTTCAACATCTTCATTAATGATCAAAAGGATGAAGTGGACTCACCCTTGGCAAGTTTGCAGGTGACACTAATCTGCGGGAAGTGGTAGATACACTGGAGAGTAGGGATAGGTTACAGAGTGACCTAGACAAATTAGAGGATTGGACTTCTAAAGAAAGCTGATGAAGTTCAACAAGGACAAGTGCAAAGTTCTGCACTTGGAATGGAAATCCCATGCTCTGCTATGAACTGGGGACCTACTGACTAAGCACCAGTTCTGTCAAAAAACAGACGGGGGGTGTTACAGTAGACAAGAATTTGTACATGAGTCAACAGGGTGCCCTTAGTGTCCAGAAGCCTAACAGAATATTAGGCTGTATTAGAAGAAGTAAGGATGTGGGGAAGGCCTGTGGAGCTGTTTCAGCTGCTCACCTGTAGTTGTCTGTCAGCCTCAAGTCCTTTTCCTGGATCACTTCCTACCTTGCTTTCCCCCCATCCACAGGTTTCCCCTGCACTTCCCATCCCCAGTCACTGCCCATCTCTGGGGATCATTACCTTCTAGATTTCTAGCCCTGGTTCCATTTGATGGGTACTGTGGCTCCTCTGCTCCCATGCCTGATGAGGGCTCAAACTCAGGTCCTCCCTGAAGCTCCCAAGGCATATCCACCTCCCTGGCTCGTCAGCCCCTTCCTGAGCTGCCCATTTCCAACCAAAGCACATACTCTACCTGTGACGCTGTCTGGATTTAGGGGACCATTTATAATACTATTTCTTATTAATATTTCATAATTGCAATAATCCATAGGAAATATGCTGTGTTTGGTACCAACAGAAAGGTTGTAATTTGTTGGGAATGATTATATGGTTTATGTGTAGGAATTTCATCTGTACTAGAAGTTAGGAATATGTTTGTTAATCTATATTTCAACCTGTCTAATTCTGGGAAACTCCCCAGACAGGATGTCTACAGCCATTGGCTCCTTAGTGGCCCATTAAGGAAGCTCCCAGGTACAATGGGCCCAGGGAGAAACCTGTTGAGCCACTAGGACTTGAACATGTGACAACTCCATTTTGATTGGAAAAAACTCCATACAGCCTGGAGAAGGCCAGAGGTGATAAAAGGCAGCAGCCCCAACTCCATCTAGTCTCAAGTCCCCAGTCTACAGCCAATACCCATCTCTGGAACTATTCATCTGTGAATGGACAAAGGACTGAGGCCCATCCAGGTGCTGGGTGTTTACCAGAGAAACAAGCCTGCAAACTCCAGGGGAAAAAGCCTGCAAACTGCTTTACATGGACTAAATCATTTGTGTGTATGTGTTTCACTTTGACCCTTTAACATCTCTTTTATGTTGCTTCTTTTCTTTTTACATTAAACCTTTAATTGTAGTTACTAAAGGATTGGCTATCAGTGTGGTACTTTGGGTAAGATCCAAACATATATTGTTCTGTGTAATGTGGCTGGCCCTTTGGGGTCAGGAGAACCTATATCTTTAAGGGACCGTATGGCTAGGAGAGAGCCAGAGGAGCTGGAGTGCAATAAAGGGAGCTGTTTCTATTTTGGGCAGACTTCTTGGTACATGATACAGGGAACCAGAAGCCTGGTTGTGACTGATAGGGAGACTGATTTAAGTACCACCCATCAGTGTTGGGGGAGTTTGGCTCCCGATTTTGCAGCTTGCCCTGATTTTTGCACATCCACAAGGGTATCCCAGGAGGCCCCACTCACACTACCCACCAAGTTCAGTGTTGGGGTGATGTCCTGTGGTTCTTGTGCCCTTCTCCCATCTCTTGAAAATAAATCTGTATTGTGGTCCTTCCTGGCCCTGTGAAGAACTTCAAAGCTGCATGGCTGCAATAAGAGGTCTCAGCTAACCCACTCCCACTTGGTAGCCCAAGTATGTCATCTTTTGCCTGCCCAACTGGCATTTTGACAGATTGTCTCAGTCCTACCACCTGAAAGGTTTATAATATGACTGAAATGTGCCTCAGGTGATGTCATCAATTTATGCCTCAGTGCACGACACATGCAGGCATAATACATGGTCAATCAAGCACTGAAAGGTGGTCATGGCCCCATGTAGGCTGAAGGACATTGTTTTGAATTGGTAGAGCTCCCCCAGGGTAGAGATGGTAATCTTTTCCCTAAGCTTGCCTGTCCAGGGGATCTCCCAGTAACCCTAGTGAGATCTAGGGCAACCACCAGTCTATCAAGCGGTTTGTCAGCCTGGGGCACTGGGTAGGTGTCAAATTTGGGGAGGGCATTCCAGAAATTGATACAAAGGCAAATCAACATGATATGGTTCCATCACTGACTCCAATTCCTCAACAAACCCACTCCTGTTGACTCCTCTGTCCTCTGTGGAAGTAGATTTTAATGGGGCACATTGTTCTTTCATCAGCTGGAGTGTCACATTGGTCCCCTGATCCATCAGAATCCAAGTCTCATCATCCCTACCTACACAAATACCTTCAGCAGCTCAGGTGCAATATGGGCAGCCATTGTCAATCCAAACAGCTATAGTTTCAGGGTACCAGGTGGTGTAATCTACTATTGTCTCCTACAGGGCTCCCATTAAATCCAACCAGATCCTCTCAAATCATGTCTCAACTAATGGAAGGGACTCAAGTGGGGCTTTTGTTGGTTTCCAGATCCCAGACAGGTTAAGGGCAGGAGGCAAAGTAGTCTTTGATCTTGGCATGCGCCTGCCGTAGCCAATAGAATCTGAGCATTCCCCAGTCTAGGGTCTTTTCACACCATAGGTGCCTCCACCAGGTATTGCATGGGCCAACTGTAACACCCCTTGCTAGAACTTCTTGGACACCAGGAGTTGGGCTTGGATCTTAGTCATCTGTGTATCCTTGCTCATCCAGTATGACCTTTCCTCTTGTAGCTCAACATCCTCAAGCAGAGGTTAACTACACCCCATTCATACTAGCAAGCTATTCGTAGGCTCGACTAAATGTTGGTTCCTCCTTTGGGGCACTGATAAAGTCCACAGCTGCCATCAGCACATTCCAATGTTATGGTTGGGGGTGGGGTCCTCTACTTTCCCTCTGACAGTTCCTGCACAGAAGGGCCTTCTCTGGAGTCCTCATTTACCCTTACTTGGTCAGGTTCTTGGGAGTCCCCCAGAGATGACCTCCTTCCCAGAAAGGGAATTCCACCTACTGGATACATTTCTCAGGGTAGCAACTCCACCTAGTGGATTGAGTGCAGGCTGGGGTAGGGAACACATGCCCTCCCATTCCACCAGATTCTGAGACAGGGCTCATCAGATGGTGGATGTGCAGCTTGGTGGACAAAAGACAATGGAAAGATTAACGCTGACTCACTGAGCTGCTGCTATATGCCAACAGAGGGTGGCTTCCGTTTTCAATTGATTCATTTGGCAATTGTTGGGATAGAGAGGACAAAGAAAATTGGCCAACTGGATTGTAGGATACTTTTGGTGGGATCCCAGGACCCGAGAACTAATATATAAAGATAAATCAATGAGAGTTTAACTCTCTGCATCTGAAAGGGTAAAGCAGATCAAAAGCCCTGGAGCTACTATACATCCCCAGAACAAACCAAATTCCCTGCCTAGAATATAATAAATTAAAAAAGAATGCAGCAAGCAAGTCATGATTCTGTCAAAATGGTCTGTTAGGTAGTTTGAAGCCATAGAGTACAAAGAAGAACAGATGACATTGCTAAGAAAATACTCATATCTGGTAAACATGCACCAATGTTCAAAACAAATTAAAAAGGAGGCACAAGAACGAGTTTTTGTTAGTATTTAAGACAATATTTTGCCTTCCATAACATATTTTACAGCCTTAGGGTCACTTCATCAAATAAGACTTGCAGAGTTCTTAGAGGAATGCATACAATAATAAAAATCTTGATTATTTTGAAAGGGCATTATTCACCTTTTATCCTTGAAAGCATGTTTTTTGATGGAGGCATTCTGTAATAGTCTTTGCAGCTGCTGACCCAAGTAAACCTTTTGGGCTCTGCAGTCATGAAGGCTTACTTGTGATTTCCAGTGGGAATTTTAAAACGTCCATGTAGTAAGTACAGGCCCAGTACAAGGCCCTTAGCAGTTACAGGCCCAGTATAAGGCCTCTAGCCTGAACCAAAGTAATGTTAAAACATTCCTAAACCAAGGTACATCAGGAAAATTGGCAAGCAGAGGATAAATGTTACAGAAACATAACTAAGCACATTATAAGAAACCAAGTACCAAGACGCCCTGGAACATTCCTTAGATAAGGAAGAACAGGTTGAACACAATGGATAGTGGGAACCATCATGTACAATGGAATAGGCGGCACCTAACTACATTAAGGGGTTGAACCTTAATATGTCAGAAACATTGCGAAAGTTTTATCTGAGTGTATAAAAATGTGTTTCTGGGGTGTGTTAGGGGTCCGGCCTAGGGGGCAGTGGAAAATTCCGCCACTGACTAAGCTGAGTCCATTGTCCTAGGGTCAGTATTCACAGTTTGCCTCTGGATGAGTTTTAGAGTACTCCAGGGGAACTGCTGCTGTATCCACCGTGACAATAAACCTGGTCGACGTGCCTTCGTACCTTACTAGACTCTGTGGTTATTGGGGGTTCTCTTCGGGTCTGCTGTGTCAGCTATTTGCAGGAGCTGGGGCAGCCCTTAGAGGGAACACACACACGCAACCGAGTGATACCAACATTGGAGAGAGCAGAGCACCACACCGGAAGCCTCTGACAACACTGGTGACCCCGACTACTGAAAGACCATATTAAGTATTGCACACTTTGGAATCTTTGGGCCATATTCTGATCTCAGTTGTAAGTACAAGGCAGCTTCCTTGGAATCAGGAGAATTACACTGGATTTACTCCATCATAACTGAGATCAGAATCTGGATCTTTTACTACACTTCGTCCAATTGTCACATATGATGCTCCAGAGCAATGGTTCCCAACCTTTTGCGAGTCGTGACACAGTTGGTGGCATGTCACGACTCTACAGGACACACCAGCCCACCTCCCTCAGGCTGAATCCAGCCATCTCCCCAGCTCTCTGTGACACTCCTGCCACTGTGTGGCAACACACTAATGTGTCCCAACACAGTGGTTGAGAACCACTGCTCCAGATGATACAGGTAAAAGATGAAGTCCTGTCTGAAGATCTTGCTAAGGACAGGAGAGCTTGGAGCACAAAAGGTTGCATTTTCCATCACTGACATCAATTTTCTATGTATATTCTTTTGGAGACGCGGAAAAATAGAAAAAACACAGCTGGAAATAGCCAGGGCTATGGCAGTAATTGCAGAGGTTTACAGAATCATCATTTAGATAAATTTAGCCAGCTCATAATGGCTCAGTAGAGGGACAAAATATGTGGACTATCCAAGAAAGTGTGATGAAAAAAAAAAAATCTATAAAACACCTTGTCAGTCTAGTATGTACAACTCTTGCACCTTAACAAAGACAGGGTTAAGATGCTGATCAGTATGCCACACCAGTGCTTTTGGAGAGACAGGGACTAGATCATGCCTCAAAGATTCACGTGTGGAGGGGATCTGCTGTGTGCAGATGAACCTCTTCCTGCACTGAAAGATGGATGGTGCCAGCTGCCTCTATGGTACCTTTGCTCTTCTCTAGAACCTCTATAGTACCTTTGCTCTTCTCTAGAATCCTGGGGGCAGGAAAAGGCACGGACTGAGTGGGATAGGGGTAAGATACAGGCTGCCTTTCATTGGGTGAAGGAAAGATAACAGCCTTGGCAGCATTACCTATCACCATGACATCTAACCCTGACATTAACATGAGGATGGAACCCCACCGCCCTTTTGTGAATAATAAGAGGCAAGGTCACTTACCAGAAGAACATTTATGATGATGAAGGGCTAGCTACTGTGACCCTCACTCATACACTTGGAGGACCATTGATTTCAGTGGCACTAGTCAGGGATGAAAATGCTACTCAACATAATTCACAGATTCTAATTTACTTCAGATGGAGACATTTCTTAATTTGCATTATTACATAGAAATTTATACAGCACCCATTAGGACCTAGGTCCTCCAATGAACTCATTCAGGTGCCATGCAGAGCCAGGGGTACTCTGTACAGAGTTCATTGCAGGATTGGGGCCTTGAGTAATTTCTGTGCTTGTCTCTTCCCTGCAGCTTGCAGAGAGGAGACCCGTGAATCACAAGACAGACTACTTGACTTTGCTTTCTTTTTAATTACATTTTATGACATTGCTGGATCTACACTGCCATAAAATACGTCTCTGGTCAATCATTGAATGGAAGAGCTGTTCCCAGCATGAGGACAAGACAGAGAAACTAATACCTTCTAATGATTATAGGAACTGGCTACCTTAATGTTAAACATGATTTAAAAACAAGTATGATTTAAAGAGGAAAAGAAAGAACAAAAAGGAAAAAAAATGTTATGTACACATGCACAAACTAGAATCAAAGCTTCTGTAATGAAGGGCAATGCATTGAAGGTTCCATGAAGTCCTCCAAGGATGTTGTTATTCATATCTCATTTAGCTGCAAAAATGCTTAGACACTAGGTCTATGTCTCCACTGGCAATTTAAGTCAACTTAAGGAGGCTTAAGTGGACTTAAAATAAGCCACATCCACACTAGGCTTTCATTAAGTCGACTCAAGAAAATCCTTAAATCAACTTAATGAAAGCTTAAGTCGACTTAGTAACTACCAATCATTAGGTCGACTTAAGCCTCCTTAGGTTGACCTAACCCGTCCTTAGGTCGACCTAAGCTCAGTGTGGACACATAAGTCCACTTTGTTAAGTCAACCTAACGGCAGTTAGTTCGACTTAACAAAGTGGACTAAGTTGACTTAAAGTGTTATCACTTTGTTAAGTCAACTTAATAAGGTCAACTGTAAGTCAACTTAAAGTTGACCTTATTAAGTCGACTTAAAGTCAACCTAACGTTTCCTAGTGTCGACATAGCCAAGGATCAGGGTGGGAACTGTCTCTTACTATGTTTGTGTAGTGTACCTATAATAATGGCACCCCAGTCTTTAGTACTATTCATAGATTTTTAAGGTAAGAAGGGACCAATATGATCATCTAGTCTGACCTCCTGCACAGTCAGGCCACAGAAGCTCCCGCCTACTCTTGCAATAGACACCTAATCTATGATTGAGTCACTGAAGTCCCCAAATCATGGTTTAAAGACCTCAAGGCCCAGAGAAACCACAAGCAAGTGACCCATGCACTATCCTTCATGAGAAAGCAAAAAAACCCGAGGACCTCTGCCAATCTGCCATGGAGGAAAATCCTCTCCTGACCCCAAATATGGCAGTTAGTTAACCTCTGAGCATGTGGGCAAGACTCACCAGCCAGACACCCAAGAAAGAATTCTCTGTAATAACTCAGAACCACCCCATGTAACATCCCATCACAGGTCAATGGCATATTTATCATTAGTAGTCAAAGATCAGTTAACTGTCAAATTAGGCTGTCTGATCGTACCATCCCCTCCATAAATTTATCCAGCTCAGTTTTGAAGCCAGCTAGGTCTTTTGTCTCCACTTCTCCCCTCAGAAAGCTATTCCAGAACATTATTGTAACACAAACAAAGACAATAATGGGCACTGCAGAAAACCTGATAAGAGGTATATGTAAAATAGCTTAATCCCCCTTTGTACTGCTGCCAGTAACTACTTACGTGTGGACTGGGGAGGAGGCTCTTCCTTTTATTATATGTCATTCTTCACTTCAGCTGCATATTTCAGTGCATGAAATAAACAAACAATGGGCATAGCTATAAAATTTAAAATTAAAATTAAACCACGTGCCACAGTAGATCTAATCCCTGAACTAAATGTGACTGTCCTTTACCAAATGACACCATAGTCTTAAAAAGGGTCAGAAAAGCAACAGCACTACCATAGGCTTACTCTGCTTTAAAATCTTTTACCCACTTCCAGTTGCTTTCTGTAGAATTTAACTTTTCTAACCATTCCTGCAAAAACAAAACAAAACCCTTCCAAAGGTTACTTGGCAGTGTTGTCTTCCTGATTCTTCACACAGTTAAACTAAAATAATGGGTCTGAAGTCAATGGAGTTGCATAAAACAGGTGTGAGAGGGGAACTGGGCCCAATAGTTTTCAGTGACATGGATATTGAGATATCCATGGGATATTATCCCATATTCTTAATGGAGTCTAATGATGTTGTTAGCTATTTCTCTGCTAATCATGTCAGCAAAAATACCCAGCTGACGGGCTGATCCAGTTTTGTGCTGTAAAGTGGCAGGACAGAGCTACCCCCCATCATTTCTTTAAAAAGTGTACTGGTGGTAGTGGTAGATCTTTGCCATGCTGGCCTGACTCTTCAATGGGAAATTATGGACCCAGTAAAGTCAATGGTAAAACTCCCAAAGATTATACTAGGGCTAGGATTTCATTCCTCGGATTGCCCCCTCCGGCTGAGTTTCCCACCCTTTGCCCAGGAGAGGGGTGAGAGCATGGAGAGAGAAACAAGTTGCCAGCAGGCCGCACCAACCCTGCCTGTGGAGTGAGGAAGACAGAGAAGCTTGTTTCCCCACTGTCTACCCAGGAGAGGAGTTTTGCTGGCATACGTGCTAGTGTAGACAAGGTCTTAGAGGTGATTAAGTATGAGCACCTAAAAAAATGACTTTATAAACAGAAAGCTAAGGTATGCTTGTTTTCTTAAAACAAGCAAACCATTATTAGATGTGCTGTCCCTGGGCTATGATCTATAACTTTTCTGTTCACTTTTGTAATGCAATTGTGTGGTTTGATGCCAAATATGCCAGGCAAGGTTTCCTGTCGTATCATCATAGTATCACGCTTCCTGTAGCATCATGTATGTGCGAACATCTGAAGCAGGTTACATGGCTCTGGGGAGAGGAGGACAAACAGAACCATCTGCCAGCAGCATGAAAAGAGCCAAAGCTGCAAGCAAGTACCTGGAGGAGGTAACAAAGACGATGCAAATTGAGGTCCCTACCTCAGATGGGACAAAGACATCACCTTGTCCCAGGAAGGCTGAGAGGAGACTGAAAACAAAGACAGACTATTGGAGCTATTCCAACCTTTTTGCCAGAGACTCTCCATCTTGAAACATATATAAGAATTGGGCCTTGTCTAGAAATAGGCAGAGAATGGCTATAAACCATCACAGCTGGACCTGATCGTGAGATGAGCATAATCGTAGTAGTGTTGTTAGGTTAGCATGTGTTTTATATCTTTTATTTGCTACTGGTAACACCTGACTCCTTTATTAAATGATTGTGCATTGATTTGCTATATACTCAAAATCATATTCTAATCAATAAACTAGTGTTTGTTTTACCTAAAGCTGTCTGGACTTTAGGGGGTGTGGATCAGAGTGGCTGGGCCAATCCATTTCTATGTCAAATGGACAGGTGAGAGTCTCTGGTGATTGGAGGTGAGTCCCAATCTCTGTAGGATGGGAGTTCCTAGTGTGGTGTCTGGGTACTGAAAGTACTCACTTGGGGACTGTCCCATAGGTGGCCAGATGTGCACTCCTGCTGCCTGGGACTGATTACACGCAGGAGGCTGGTGTGGACTGAATCAGGAGTGAGTAGTCACCTGGGAAAGCAGGGTAAGTCAGGGTTCAGGAGTGGAGATCAGGGGGGGGTCACGATGGCAAACTGGACCAGATTCTGGGAACAGTCTGTCACAGAAGCTAAAAGAGTGCTTTTTTATATACATTTTGCATAATTAAAATAATCCTCATAGGAATAAATGTATTTCCACAATTTGTCATGTAGACTCAGCAGTTTTTATGAAGGGACGGTTAGTAGCAGAAAGTGCCAGTAAGGAATATAATGCATTAGACACAATTATCTGATTGTCCCAATCTGACCTATCTTAGATGCACTTATATTTTGGACAGTGTTCTTAGAAATCACTTTTTCCTCCTCTGAAACTAGCTCTCTCAGCAATTTCTTGCTATGCACATACAGTATGTCATTAGGAAAATGAGATTTCACTGGATTTACAAAAAGCCATACATTTGGCTTTTTCAATACCAACTGTAGTCTGTTATAAATATTGCTTTTTGCATCACCCCCCTCATGGGGAAAGAGAAGAATTTCAAGTACTGTTCTGCCACACCCAGATCAGGTCCTCCTTTGCCTTTCAGTAGACTACTGTTTCCTGTGTCCCATATCACTATTTCAGCAAATGGTCTACAAGTGCACATTATAATCAGTTGTACTAAAACGCCCAGTAGCTACTGTTTCTTTTTTTTTAAGTGTTTAAATGTTTAGGATTCAATTTTGCAATGTGCATGTTATAAGCCTAAGTAAGACTCCAGGGACTTAAGGAGGCTTATGTCAACCTAAACAAAGCCACGTCCACACTGCGCTTTTATTAAGTTGACTTAAGCATTTCCTTAAGTTGACTTAAGGAAAGCTTAAGTCGACTTAACAACACCTGGTTTTAGGTCGACTTAAGGCTTAAATTGACTCCTTAAATCAACTTAAAGCCAGTGTGGATGGGGATTAGCACCTAAATCGACCTTATTCAACAAAGCATTAAGCATTAAGTTGACTTAATAAGGTCGACAAGGAGCTATGTCTACACTAGAAAAGTTAAGTCGACTTTATAAAGTCGACTTAATATGGTCAACTTTAAGTTGACTTAAAGTGGACCTTATTAAGTCGACTTAATAGAAGTGGACTTAACTTTTCAAGTGTAGACGTGGCCTCTTTTCAACCTTATTAAGACAACTTAACATTTCAAGTTGACTTAAAAAGGTCCACCTAGGCACTACTCTGCGTCTCCACTGGCTTAAGTCGACTTAAGCGCTAGTTTGAATTAAAACGAGGTGTTATTAATTTGAACTAGCTTTTCCTTAATTCGACTTAAGGAGCATCTTAAGTCGAATTAAGGAAAGCCCAGTGTAGATGCAGAGTAAATTAAGTCAATTTAAGCTTCCTTAAATCAACTTAATTTGTAAGTGTAGATGCACCCTTGGTTAGCTACTCATTCAGTAATGAATGAATCTGAATTTAGTTACCATTCCTGTGACTTAAAGTCAACCTTATTAAGTCGACTTAACAAAATCAACTTAACTTTTCTAGTGTAGACATAGCCCAGGTGTGTAAATCAGTAGGCACTGAAATTTAGAATTTTCAGAAATGAAACAAACACCTACTTCAACTGAAAATTCTAATGTTTAATAGGCCCCAAATAACAAAATGACTTGCAATTGCTAGAGCTGGATGCTACTGGGACTAGATCTGGATATTCCTTCTTATTCAAAGCTGATGGTTAAGGCCCTAATTCAGCAAAGCACTTAATCACATCCTTAACTTTAAGCACATATGCAATCCCTATTCACCAAAATAATTAAGCACTTACCATTAAGGTCTGTGAGACTTAAATATATCCTTACAATTTATAAGCACATGCTTAAGTGGTTTTCTGAATCAGGGCCTAAACCTGTATAGATAAAGTCTCAGATTAAAAGCAAGTGCTTGTGTTCAAGGCCTCATTGTCTATAATCTATTTGCTATGCACCGCCTCAGTGACCAATACAGAAAAAATAACTAAAATTTTGTTCAGCCACTCTGCACCTCTAAGTAACTCAGTGCACACTAAGCATGTCTTGGACAAATGTAGTTCAGATCTAAGTTTTTAGACTGGAAGATCTTTGGGAAAAGGATTGTGACTACCTCTATATTTGTATGACCCATTGTACAATGGGGCCCTGACCAGGAGTGAGGTCTCTGGGTGCTACCATAATTAACATTAAATAATAACATTGATATTCAGACATTCACACTCACTTAGTCCTGCAAATCTGTAGACTTAACATTAGTTGTGCATTTAAGGTTTAATTATAATGAAAATGCATTTGCCTGATAGGCCTATTTGCCTGATAGGCTCATGTATCATGAGCTTTGCAGTTCATGTGTGACTCAGGCACACACCTCTTTGTGAAATACACCCAAAGAGCTGAGCTTAATTTAAACAACAAGCAGAAAAACAAAAACTGTGTTCTGTCTCTGCTGCTTTGCAGATTGCAGCTCTCTGACTCCACAGCTATGGAACGCATGCCTTTCACAGATGCCTAAATTGTTCTGTCAGCCATAGACTGTGCCTTTGCAAACACTCTTAAGAGCAATCAAGTGTTTACTTATTGGCCTTTGACTGCCCAAGACTTTATGATCTTCACTATACCTCATTCCAGAACTGCTCAGGACTTCACTATAATGCATAGAGATACAATGCAGCTCTTTCTTCTCCAAAGGCCTGATCCACAGCTAATGCTATCACTGGTTAGCGCCTCTCACTGGGGTAAAGGAGAATCACTTTTAGATTTAGCAATATTTTCTTTTTTAATATGCTTTATTTTAAAACCTTATGGGTAAAATCCTAGTCTCGGCATACAAGGGAAGGAATTAGGCTGTGCATTTGAGATCCTTGAAGGGGCTCAAATCATTACCTACCTTGACCAAACTCTACAGCCGCACTGAAGTCTTGGACCGGCACTGCTGTTAATGGCTCCAGGAACCCCTTCCACATGGGGAAAGGCCTGGACAGCTCTCACAGTTCCAGATCCACCAGCCTCACCTCCATTCCTCACTGCCTTATCTGCATCCAAAAGCTCCTTTATATGTTAGTGTGCAGGAAGCCTCAGTGGAACAGAGCTCTGCAGTATGCCGGGGGCCTGAATCTTGGTCTCGGCCTTCCTGCCTCTTCACACATAGTGGAACCAGCGCAGTTTGACTTCATTTAGGGCCCTTCATACTCATGGAGGTGAGGTTAAGATGTGTGGACAGCAGCGTGGTCCGGTGGCACTCTTCCCCCTAAGATCAGTGTAATGAAAAAGTTTAAGAGCTTTCCTGGATTGACAATTTTGCCTTTACGAACTGCTTCATGGGTTCAAAAAAGAGCTACTTCATGTTCTTTAAGTGCTGACCTGTCACCCAGTCCACCCCCCCCCCCAAAACTCACATACATGCATTTGTTTTCAGTAAGAAAATCCCATTACTTATGTCGGTTTTCCCCAAATAGCACCATAAACCCAGTCAACATAAGAATGACTGCCATCCAGCCAAATGCGTTATATTATTGTACCAAGTTAATATAATCCAGAAATCCTCTCCAAACTTCAAGATCATCATTCAGCCTGGATAATCACCTCATGAAACACAAAATATTTTTTGACCCAGTCACTGCCTTGCAATATTGTCCAATAGCAAAGGTCGTACCTGGCTAGAACCTGTCATTTTTGCTAGGTTGTCATTTTTAAGTGGACAAGGCAGATTCAAGGACAATTTCAGACACTGCAGTTGTGGCTCTGAAACCTTATGGACAGATCCTCAGCTGGTGTAAAAATTGTTGCTGTGCCCATGTACATGAGCTGAGTATCTTGCCCAAACTGTATAGAATTACATTCATAAGATGATTAACAAGTTCAAAAAATAAAAGGGAAATGCAAAAATGCTATGAAAAACTTAGGTCACTCTACTGTATTAGGTTAGTCGCTGAAATAGGCAAGGAAGGATGTATTGAGTGTGACGACATGGTTAAAAATGAACTCTAAAACTTGTGTTCAGGCTGGTGAGAAAACCACTCTGCTTGCTTTCACTATCCATGTGCTCTTCTCAGGAAAAACCTTCTGATTCAATGAGAATACCATTTGAGGAATATACACTTACATAATAAAGCACTTGGGGAAGAAGTAAAAAGGGAACTTTTTATGATGAATTTCCTCCCATAAATGAACAGATTGTTCTTAATTATTCACACATACAATAACTGTAGCATGGAGCTATCCAGCTAGCTTGCCTGCAGCCTCTCATGCACTGAATTATAATTTGGAACACACAGACAACCAGAGGGTCAGATTCTAAAGTGGTGCTTAACTTTGAAGTCAGTTGAAGGAGCAGGTTTGCAATGGTGCTGAGTGCTGTCATGGGCTATTTGTTCCTCACAGCTGTAATAAAATGAAATTTTCCCAAGCTACACTCAAGTAAGAAAGTATTTTTTTCATATCTAGACAGCTTGCCCTATCAACAAAAAAGATAAATTATTGTAACTGCTATTTCTTTTAAAATATGCATATTTGAATTTTTATCTGGCTTTTTTTTTTAACCTACATATTTAAACAAAAAGACAGAAACCTCTTCCTTTTAATGGATTTATCTTAAACCATGGCAGGCTGACTTGACACGTTTTTGTAGAACACATAGGATATTTAGGATTAAAGTTACCAGTTGTAACTGTCTCATTAGCATAGCATCAGCATGTAGGAACTGATTATGTTCTCTTTGCCCGGCTCCCACACCTCTAATCTCAGAGCTGACCTGATTTATACCACTAGATTTACAAGGGCCAATGTAAATTGAAATCCCAAGAAAAGGGAGAGAGTTGGAGATTCCCTGAAAATAAACTCAGCTGGCAAAGAGATTAACCCATTTAAAAATGCACTTTGCCTGTCTCTGAGTGTGCAGTGTTTTATCTGTTTAATAAGCATAGAGCTAAATCCAGATACTCACACCCTTCAAAGCAAATATAAAGAAACATTCCAACATTGATCAGTCATGGAACACCAGTTTACATGATTGATAGATATATATTTTTAAGAAAAACATTTTTTTGCCATGATTTAAATCAAGAAGATTCCAGAAAAGACTATCCTTTCACCTAAGCGGTAACATACAGTAGGTGAGTCTGAAAAATCCTGTGCATTCCTAATGCAATCTCAAAATAGACTCAGTCAGATCTGATGTTTTATATTTATCAAGAGCTGAGGCTTATGTAATTTTTCATTTACAGGGAAGGAAACAACTTATGGGAGAATATAAAAACTCCAGACATGTTGGCCCCAGGGGCTTTGTCTAAGAATTCCCAGAAAATAACTCAGCTGACGAAGAGATTAACCCATTATAAATGCACTTGCTTGTCGTTGGGTGTGCAGAGTTTTATCCATTTAATGAACATAGGTCTAAATCCAGATTTTTATAAGGTTGAAAATAAAGAATACCATTTAATCCTATCAGGGGCATTTTCTGCATCTTGGTAAAGTGCTTCTGCTGAAACATCAAAGGCTTTTACACACAAGACTAGATTTAAAAGTGGTGCATAGGGAGTTATACACACAGATTCCACCGGCCATAATAGGATTTGTGTACAGAACTCCCTCTGCAGCGTGTTATGGATTCATGAGATCTGTTTGCACCTGGCTATCCAAATATGTAGCAGGCATGCAGAACAGGCAGATGTAACATCCCATATGGAGCAGAGCAAATCAGTCAAAACACTGGTTCAAAGCCTAAGTCTGGCTCAGCTCCCTTCCTAAATGAAGGTGAGCCAAGGACAACTACAATAACCTTTTGTGCATCATGAGGCCAAACACAGCACAAGCATATCGTGGGTACAGTGCACTTTTATAATTGCAGGACAGCCCTGGCATGTATCGTATGATCATTATACTGGACTGCATGTAAATAATTTCACCAAAACAAAATGTTATAATTTATATGAATTAAGACAAATTAAAAGCAGGTACAACCATGTTATATAGATTCATTTAATAGGGTAGTTAGCTGTTCTAAATGTTATAGGAGGTTCATCCTGCAATTTAGTATTAGGTTGTCAACTAGAAAAACTTGATGACCATATTGATAACGTTGCAGTATCTTTCTCTAAACGAAAAGTGACAAGCTACGCCTATTACTACTGTGTTTCTGGTACGTCTGTGTTAAATTGCTCAAACTGTGGGAGATTGGGCTGTGGGCAGTCAAGCCTAATAATTAGACTCCTGAGCCAAGGTCAAAGCTAAAGACAAAAGTCAATCAAAAGTCAGAGTCAGGCTATGTACACACGATCAGATTAAAGCGCAACAAGGCAATCGCGCTACAAAACTCACGTGACCTTTATTGCGGGACAACGCGTACACACGTTGCTCCCTGCAACGCAACAAAATTACACGCATTATCGCGGTTGAGCGCAATGACTTCTGGGCACCTATCCCATCGTTCCATTTTCCCCTAAGTTGGCGCTATGAATCATGGGATGAAGGAAAGGAACGCAAAGCGCCATGGGTAAAGTGTCAGTTTCCCATGGTGCTTTGTGTTCCCCTAGCGTCTTCCTCGTTGCCAATAGCAACTCGCGCCTATTTTCAACATTGCAGTGACGCAACGCACCACTTGCAATCAATCGCTACAGCGACAGCATGGATCCTGCTATGATCTCCATTGTCGCCTTCAACATTCTGAATACATCTCGGCTTGTTGCTCAGTACGCAATGAGCTCCGAGTCAGATGAGGACACCGAGGAGCAGGGGCTGATCGATGCCATGCAGAGCAACAGCACCGCGTTGCTCAGCTCCTTCACCGATCATCTGCACACGGTGCAACGCCGTTTCTGGTCGCGAGAGACGAGCACCGAGTGGTGGGATCGCATTGTTATGCAGCTGTGGGATGACGAGCAGTGGGTACAGAACTTTCGAATGCGGAAAGCAACCTTTCTGGAACTGTGTTCAGAGTTGGCCCCTGCCCTGCGACGGAAAGACACCAACATGAGGTCAGCCCTAACTGTGGAGAAGCGTGTTGCGATTGCTGTATGGAAGATGGCGACTCCCGACTGCTATCGGTCCGTTGCAAACCAGTTTGGAGTCGGGAGGACCACCGTCGGATTAGCCCTCTCACAAGTGTGCCAAGCCATCAATCGCATCCTGCTACGGAGGACAGTGACATTGGGCAATGTTCGAGAGATTGTGGACGGCTTTGCTGCCATGGGATTCCCTAACTGCGGGGGAGCCATAGACGGCACACACATCCCTATTTTGGCTCCAGACCATCTCGCGACGGAGTACATAAACAGGAAGGGCTACTTCTCCATGGTGCTGCAAGCACTCGTGGATCACAAGGGTCGTTTCACGGACATCAATGCTGGGTGGTCGGGAAAGGTGCATGATGCCCGCATTTTCAGGAACACTGGTCTGTACCGGAAGCTGCAAGGGGGCACCTTTTTCCCTGATCAAAAAATAACAGTGGGGGAGGTGGAGATGCCCATAGTCATCCTCGGAGACCCAGCATACCCACTGATGCCATGGCTCATGAAACCCTACACTGGGAACCTTGATCGCAGCAAGGAGCGGTTCAATTACCGATTGAGCCGCTGCAGAATGACTGTGGAGTGTGCCTTCGGCCGTTTAAAAGGGCGCTGGCGCTGTTTGTATGGGAGGCTGGACTTGGCGGAGGACCAGATCCCTGCCGTGATTGCGTCATGTTGTGTCCTCCATAACATTTGTGAAAGTAGGGGAGAAAAGTTTTCCCCTACGTGGGCTACGGAGGCACAGCGCCTCGAGGAAGCATTCGAGCAGCCAGCCACTAGGAGTATTAGGGTGGCACAAGGAGAAGCTGCTCGCATAAGGGAGGCACTCAGGGAGCATTTCAATGATGCCCTTCCCTAGTTAAGTTCCATGACGCATGAGGTGCACCTTAGGATCATTTCAGTAATGTGTATAAATAAATGCATTCTTCAAAGTATTTGTTACTGTTTTTATTGAAACCTGAAAGATGGGGGTGGGGTTACAGGTTGGTGTAGCTCCGGGTCTCGTAAAAGTAGCTTGGGGGGGGGGGGCTGGATGTTGTCCTGTACCGGGGTGGAGGGTGGCCTTCAAAGAAATGCTTTGAGGGACTGCGGTGTGTGGGAGGCATACACGGCTGAACTGTCTGGAGTGGAGCCCGGACATTTATCGCCTGGGACTGCAAAGCTATCATGTTCTTTAGCAGTTCTGTTTGCTCCTTCATGACGCTTATCAGTTCGTCCCTGTGTTTCTGCCTCCTCTGCTGGGATTCCTCTCTCCAGGCTCTATTCTCCCTTGCGGATTCTTGTGTTGCTTTCAGCAGGTCATTAAACATATCCTCCCTGTTTCTTCGAGAACGCCGCCTAATGTTTCTCATTCGGTCAGCTGGGGTAGACACCGGCCTTGTGAAGCTCAATTCTAATACAAAAATAACAATATAGACATTGTTAACACATAGCATAGATAGCCAATGTAACCTTCCAGTAGCACATTCCACTGGAAGGTACAGGGCGGTCAACACACTACGCTGCGCTGAAGCAGACAAGGTACATTCTAATAGACGGCTTACCGGGGGCTAAGAATCGGAAGAGGGCACACAGATGGAACCCAATATCCCTCTCCTCAGAGTGCCCCTTCCATCTAGAATACATCTCCTACATGCCGCCGGTAGCAGGCCGGGACCGTATGCTGCTGCACTGTGTGCTGCCATGGTTCCCAGGGCTGTGCTTTGCAGCTGGAGAGGCAGAGTGTCTGTCTTTGGGAGCGCAGACACAAATGCTCTCCCATCTAACCTGAGTATTAGGCTCTGGAGGTACATCGAGGAAACCTTTTCTGACCTAAATGCAGATGATTATTTTACAATCACTGCTTGTATTGATGCCCTGCTAATGAATGCAGAGTAAATAGCGTGCACAGCGGGGACCCGCAAGCACCCCCACCCCAGACAATGATATTTTAGCAGGAGCAGAGCTGAATGAAGGAGAAACTTACCTGAACCCCCCTCTGCCGCCTCAGAGAACAAGCTGCAGTTCAAGCCTTGGGTGGACGTCTCAGCGGGGCTGCTGAAGAGCTCCTGGCTACACGCGGTTGCGCTTTCCTCCGTGTCATCCTCCATCTCCTCCTCCTCCTCCTCCTCAACAACGTCCTCATCCTGCTCGGCTCTGGCAATCACCGGACGAGGAGGGGCTGAAGTGTCCACGGGACTTTTGGCAGTGGTTGTGGGGTCCCCGCTGAGGATGGCTTCTATTTCCTTATAGTACCTGCATGTTGCAGGCGCTGATCCAGAACGGCGGTTTCCCTCCTTCGCTCGGTGATAGGTAATTCTGAGCTCCTTCACCTTTGATCTGCACTGCACTGTGTCTCTATCATGCCCTCTCTCTGACATGGCCCGAGAAATTATGCCAAATGTGTCATAATTCCTCCTGCTGCCGCGTAGCTGCGCCTGCACGGCGGACTCTCCCCAGATGCTGATCAGGTCCAGTACCTCTGCCGTGCTCCAAAGGGGTGCGCGTCTTCCACGGCGGGCCGCCATTGCTACTGATGATCGGAGCACAAACACACTCCACGAGGAAGAGAGCAGGAAGTGAAACAGACTTGAAATTTGAAAATCCCGGGAATAAGTTCGGGGCAGGGCGGGGACAGTTTCGTCACGGCCACAGAGCGGGTGGGGGGAAGACCAGAGAGGACGACTTGGGAATGCTGGGACAGTTCCGGACTCCAGTCAATGCGCGGTAAGCGTACACACGAGCTCAAACGCGCAATATATGATCCGCAACAGCTGTTACCACTCTCGTCGGAGTGGTTGTTGGATTGCGCGACAACAAGGCACTTAACGCGCAAGAGCCCTGTTGCACGTGTGTACGCCGTTGTTGCTATCGCGCGGTAATGAGCTTTAATGCGCGATAATCTGATCGTGTGTACAAGGCCTCAGAGAGCAGACAATGTCAGGTGCCAAGCCAGCCGTCAAAGCTGGACTCAGCCTCAGGGGTGTGGTGTAGAAGCAGAGACCTGAAGTGATATAGGAACGAAAGAATTGGAAACAAATAGGTGTCTGGGATATAGATGACTCGTATCTCCTCATACTGGGGGGGGGGGGCACAATGTAAAGGGGCAGATATGTGACTGCTCTATGTGTCATCTCCAGGAGGAACTTCCAGTCCAATTTCCCTGGGCCAGGGCAGCCACTCCTACCAGCGACTGAGGGGTAGGAAAGGACTTTAGTATGGAGCACGGCTGTAGCCTTCCTCTGTAGCATGGGGCATGACTCAATTGCTGGTGGATTCTCTCTACCTTAAAGTCTTTAAGTCATGATTTGAGGACTTTAATAACTCAGTCATAGGTTAGAAGTTTATTACAGGAGTGGGTGGGTGAGGTTCTGTGGCCTGCATTGTGCAGGAGGTCAAATTAGATGATCATATTGGTGCCTTCTGATCTTAGAGTCTATGGCTATGTCTACACTGGCAAGTTAGCTCAAATTAAGGAAGCTTAATTTGAACTAACTAAAGCCATGGCTACACTAGGCTTTAGTTAGTTCGAATTAATTTAATTTGGGTATTCGAACTAAAGGGTTAATTCGAACTAACTAGTTTGAATTAATCAATGTGGCCATGTTAATTCGAACTAATTTCTTAGTTCGAACTAACCGGCCATTGAAATGAATGGGGATTGCTAATTCAAACTAAGCAAGTGCCATTCATGGCACTTGCTTCGTTCAAACTAACTTTTTCTAGTTTGAATTAAGCTAATTTGAACCAACTAAAATTAATTCGAATTAGTTATTTTGAACTAACTAATTTGAACTAGTTTTAGCAAGTGTGGACATAGCCTATGAGATTGGGGCCATAGAAACAGGCAGCATGTGCCTCTGGTCCCAGCTCAGGCCAGCCCAAGCCAAGGGAGTGCTAGGGTTGCAGCAGCAGTTTGCTGCCTTCAGGGACAGGAGCCAAGTGATCTGGAAACATGCAATAGAGGAGAGTGGGTTCTCGCTTGCTCAGCCCTTAATCCCCAGCAGCTGGGCACAGGAGGAAAGCAGAGGGCAAGGGTCATCTATACCTCTCCACCTGGATGCTCACAGGCAACCGCCACACTGCACAGAGCATCGACCCAGAGAGGCCACCCTCAGCTGGCATAAGCAGCAGCTCCGTCCCGTCCCATCCATTCCAGTGCAGGCCCAGCTACCAGGCACTGGGGTGAGCATGGTGGAGGGCAAGCACAGTGGGAGAAGGACAAAGCCTCCCTTTCCTCCTCCCCCTGCCCGCCGGACGACCAACAGGCCAAACAAAAACCTCAGAGGGGGGACTTGACATTGCCTATGGTCTGGGATAAGGAGTTCAGAAACCAGGAACAGGCTGGGAGGCAGGAACCAGGAGTCAAGCAAGTAGGCAGTGTCCATAGAAACATCCAGCCAAGGATTCCCCTAGCTGCTCAGACCATTTCCTGTGCCTCTTTTTGGTTTAAGAAAAGCTTCCGAGCCATTCAATGGGCCAGGAGACATCTTCCTCAATGAGATGATTCATGGGTGGTACTCTTTGCGAACAAGAGCTTCAATGGCCCCATTCTCCACAGGTTAAGGTGACCTGCTGGGTGGTGACTGTGGTCTGAGCAGTGCCTGGGTTTGAGGCCTGTGATCCTTCACACATACTCGGTAAAGAAAAGCAGCTGCATAAAAGACTCCGACCCCAAAAGCTTGAGTTTTAAATATGGCATGAGAAATGGGGATAACAAATGATAAGGAAGGTACGTGGTGGGGAAAAACAGGTAATATCAAGTGACAGGATGATCCTTCAGTAAATACTTGGTCCTGTCACATGTGCTATTGCCCTTTGTCACCCAAAGGAGGAAATACAGTCCAGTTTTCTGGGTTCTTTGTTGCTGATTGGGTTGTGGTTCTTTTTGTTTTGTTTTTTGCTAGCATCTCTAGGAGTCTGTCCTGCAGGAGGATTAGATAAAAATAAAACTACAAAGGACCCTGGCTGTCTTCTTGAAGTCATTACAAATGCTGCAGCAGAGCTCAGGTGCTGCCTGAAGTACCACGTGCCTCCTTGCGCACTGACAATGAAAGACACTGGGAGCAACAAACTGCAGATTCCAGCTCTCAGCTCCACCCCTGCCAGCTGAACACGTCATTGCAGAAGGAGCTTTGAGAACAAGAAGTGGCAATCTGATTATCAAGCCAATGAGGTTCTGATTTAGCGTCAATATGTATGCTTATTAATTATTATTACATGTTTATGTATTTTGGAAGAGAGAAACTGAAATAGTAGCCAAGGGATTTTAATTCCTGGCCCAGATCATGTGATTAGGGCCAGGAAATAGTCAATTTTATGCCAGCACGCGTGTGAATCAGATGCACATTACAGCATTCAGCATGCACCAAGAGTTGGCTTGTAAACAGATACGGCCAGAACCCTTGAAGAGTGTGTAGTTTCAGCCTCTTTTGCTGGCAGGGCTCTTATAGAGATCTAGTGGAAATTTGAGTTGCTCCTCCTCAAACCCAGTGGGAAACTGAATTTGAGGAGAGTAGTGGAAGCAATGCTTTGTGCTCTTCTGGGGAAAGTCCACTCTCCAGATTATAGGGCAGATGAATAAACTGGAGAGGGGGGGAAGAGAGAGAGAGAGAGAGAGAGGAGAAGAGGAAGGAAGGAGGGTTAGAAAAGTCATCCATTCTGAAACTAGGATGTCCATCACAATGTCTGGTTGTCAGTCAGTGTTCTAAGAAATAGAATTAGTGAAACACCCCATGAATGCTCAGGTATAATCCTTACAATCATAAAGCAAGGTGGTAAGAAGCAGCTTTCACCCACCCTTCTTTCAGGTCTGATTTTTAGGAACCCCTCAAAAGAAATGCAAACAAGGAGTTCTGTGGTACTTTTAAAGACTAACAATTGTATTTATCACATAAGCTTTTGTGGGCACAATCCCACTTCATCAGATGAATGAAATGGAAAATATAATATACATACAGAGAAAGGTGAGTCACAAGGTCAATTCAAACAGTTCCAGAGGGATAGTCTGCTTGCCTATCTCAGCACAGTAAACAAGCTGTTTTGATTCAAACAGTGTGGAAGAGGGCCCTATAAGTAAAAGCTGAGAACGTTAGAATGTTAATAGAGGAGAAATTACCTTAGGTAATGAGTTAGCCATTCCAAATCCCTGGTCAAACCCAGTGTGAAGGTATCTAGTTTGCATCTGAATTCCAGCTCTGCAGTTTCACATTGGAATCTGTTTTTGAAGGGGTTTTTTTGTTTGTTTGTTTTTGTTTTTGTTTTTTTACTGAAGTACTGTAACTAGCATGTTTTTTCCAGAATGTTGAACCTGCCAGGCATGCAGACTTTCCCCTGAAGTATCTTCTGTTTGCCAAACTCACTCCTAATTTGGAACAAAAACCATTTCCTTTAGTCTAATAATCCTTAACCCCATCCCAGGGCCTAACATGCCTCCCTTGGGTGATGGAAAGAGAAGTGGGCCTGCCAAAATCCTGCCTGATCAGTGATATAGAAAATGTTTGACTTCCCAGTGGAGAAGGAAACTTTTGTAGAGAAGGAAGAATAGCCATGAGGCCTTTTGGAAGGAGAGGTTTTGTGGAGTGGAAGGATTACTCAAATGACTGGGTAATTTAGTTAATCTTCAGGTAACAAATTTTGGATGCATATCCAAACTATGCTCCTATTCTAAACAGTTGAAGGTTTACTCAACATTTTGTTTTTAAAGTGGAACATGACTTATTAGGCAGCACTAGAGATGGAATCTGAGGGTGAAGTCAAAGAACTGCATTGAGGAGCTTAATTTATGGAATTCATGCCTTTTGACACACTTTTCTATTTCTACCAACACCAAGTGCAGAGATCTACTGTGAAAGTGATAAGACTGCCTTTTGTCCTCTCAAACGATGACAATTCTGCCAAACCCTGGGCTAAGGATTTCAAATTGCGGAAGCACAAACGAGGTTGTTCTTTCCCCCTCTATGCAAAGAAACAACACACTTTAGTGAATTAGAGCAAGACATTTCAAATTAAAAGACAACCCTGGCCTTTGATAACTGTGTCTCCATTTCAGCACAAATCTTAGAGCATTATCTTATATAGACTAGAAAGAAGACTAGAGGAAACTGATCACTGTATAGTTTTTTACTAACTTATTGCCATCCCCTATCCAGCTGCTATCGTTTATGACCAGTTCTGTGCAAAGAGATTAATAAATTGAAAGAGAATAATACATTTTAATTTTTTGTGCCTATCATTGTTCCATGCTTTTTCACCTTCCTACTTACGGCTGTATATACGAAATGAGAATACCAGGTAATAAATACTAACTTGGGCAAACTTGTCTTCCAAAATGTAAAAAATTCCCAAAGGGAAACTTAAAATTTATGACAACATAAACTAATAAAATAAAACTTGTGCTATAAGCATTAGAATTAGTCACCCATTATGCATGTGCCCATCCTGGCATACAAGTGTTCAAATGACACAAGATGCTTCAGGCAACTCTGGCATTAGAAAAGAATTAAGATTCCCATTTTGACTCACTCTCTTAGCACTGCTTCTGATGGGTGAGTAAAACGGCCCCCAAGCCCTCAAACAAATCTAAATGGTGACAAAAAGTGTGAGAAACAGAATACTACACCTCTCCACCACACACATCCCACCCCAAAAATGTGGGCCAATTAATTCTTATTAGAATGTGCAATTAGATAAAACCAAAAAAATTCATCCTGAAATGCAGTGTCATTCCAATTGACACTGATAATTGCCAACAAAAACTGCCCTAACAGCTATGTAATATATGCAGAGTATACAGCTAATGGGAAAACTGGACCAGTGACCAATGAGTAGGCAGAAAAGTTTAAAACATCCATTATTTCTGCCTAAAATTGCAAAGTCACAACAAAATTAAAAAATAATCTCATTTCAGCGATCCACTTCTGGACTAAGATTGCCCCAAAAGAAGCATTCAGCTTCACTTGTCTGGGGTCACATATAAGACCAATCGTGATCTATGTCATGAAGGTGGTGTTCCCTGCAAAGTGAACCCAAATTGTAGTAAGAGGAGGAGAAAGTAAGTGATCTGGGAGTCATAGAGATGAGTCATCGCCAATGTCTACATCCAAACGGGTTATAATTCCATGCTTCTTCAGAAGATATACTGCAGGAGTGAATTCTGGGAAAAGTGGTAGAAAAGTGATGATATTCCTTGACTTTAGCAAAGCTTTTGATACAGTCTCCCGCTGTATTCTTACCAGCCAGTTAAAGAAATATGGGTTGGATGAATGGACCATAAGATGGGTAGAAAGCTGACTCAATGATCAGGTTTAGCAGGTAGTGATCAATGGCTCGATGTCTAGTTGGCAGCCGATAACAAGCGGAGGGCCCAGGGGTTGATGCTTGGGTGGGTTTTGTTCAATATCTTCATTAATCATCTGGAAGATGGGGAGGATTGCACCCTCAGCAACTTTGCAGATGACACTAAGGTGGGGGGATTGGTAGATACACGAGAGGGCAGAAATAGGATACAGACTGACCTAGGCAAATTGGAGGATTGGGCCTAAGGAAATCTGATGACAAGTGCAGAGTCCTTCATTTAGGATGGAAGAATCCCATGCACAGCTACATCGGCCATGCACAGCTAGATTGGCGATGGACTGGCTAGGAAGCAGTTCAGTAGAAAAGATCCTGGGGGTTACGAAGGACAAGAAGCTGGATATGAGTCCAACAGTGTGCCCTTATTGCTATGGCATATTGGGCTGCATTAGCAGGACATTGCCAGCAGATCAAAGGAAGTGATTATTCCCCCTTATTCAGCACTGGTGAGGCCTCGTTTGGAGTATTGTGTCCAGTTTTGGCTCCCCCACTACAGAAAGAATGTAGACAATTTAGAAAAAGTCCAGTGGAGGGCAACAAAAATTATTAGGGGGCTGGAGCACATGACTTAGGAGGAGAAGCTAAAGGAAGCAGACTTCTGTATTTTGCAGAAGAGAAGAATGAGGTGGGAGTTGCTAGCAGCCTTTACCTACCTGAAAGGGGGTTCCAGGGAGGCTGGAGCTAGGCTGTCTCAGGGTTTGTAGATGACAGAACAAGGAGCAATGGTTTCAAGTTGAAGTGCGGGAGGTCTAGGTTGAATATTAGGAAAAGCTTTTTTCACTAGGAGGGTGGTGACACATCAGAATGGTTACCTGGGGCAGGGTGGAATCTGCATCCTTAGATGTTTTTAAGGTGCAGCTTGACAAAGGCCTGGCTGGGATAATTTAGCTGAGGTTGATCCTGCTTTGAGCAGGGGGTTGGACTTGATGACCTCCTGAGTTCCTTTCCAACCCTAATCTTCTGTGATTCTGGACCCATTGAAATCAGTGAGAGTTTTATAATTAATTACACTGGGACCAGGGTTTCATCCTGTATGTGCTATACTTTATGCATACCTACTGATTAATGGAAACATAACATATCTTGCACTGAATGGGAAGAGAAAGAGCCTAGGGAATTGGAAAATACTGCTATGCTAGCTTTTCATACTTCCACAAACACCACTGATTTCAAGCTTGAACCCTAGTAGAAATATTCCACTAACATATTGCATATTCCCGAGCACGAGCTTAAGAAGGGACATGCTCTTCATGTAAAAGTTATTTGGGTTTTTCTGTTTTAACATGAGATTAATTTTCCCCCAAATAATCCACCCACAATATTTTTAAAGCAAAAAGCTGGGGAAACAATTGCATTGATCTGCTGTTATTCTCCACTGCAGGGGAAGTTGGCTTCCAAAGGCCTATTACAGCCCATTGAGCTGTGCTATTCTAGTAGCAGAAAATTGTTCCTACCTATTGCTAAGTCTTGTATTTGATACATTATTGATCAAATTAAGTCATGCTCTCACATAAGGAGGGAGAACAGCAAACAATTTACCACCAATATGTAGACAAAGAGCCAAAAAATAATTGCTGCTGATTAATAATGATATAAATTATACAAATATTACATCTTAATATATATATAGAAAGTCTTGAGTGGCTTCAGTACATTGCATTTACCTCCTGGTAGAGCCTGTTGTAGCTCCATTGTTAAAAGCTGAATGTCATTTTGCACTTAAAGAAGGGAATAAACCTTTTTGCTTTATATCAAAAATACAGTGCATCCTCCCAAAACTCACCACACTTTCTCTTTTGGTACAGAACAAGAATTGACAGCGACATCCATCTGGTTATGAATTGAAATTAATTAAAAACAGGGTCCTTTAAGAAACTTGGCATATGTCACTCCTTTTTGGTCCTGAATGACCTTAGCAAAAGAACAAAGTAGGCAATTCAAACTTTACACAGAATTAAAATTATTTGAAATCTTACATATAGGCCATATATAAAGAAATGTGATTGTCATTTAGCTTAGTTATTAGCTATTTTTGTATCTAATTACACCTCAGTTGACACAGTAGGATGGGCAACCCCAATTCTGGTTTTTTCTAACTTATGAGTACCTGATTTTGTGACCTTTTAACAGTTTTTATGTAATTTCCTAAGATTTCAAAAAAACAAAGGGAAAAAAGGATAATGTGGAATGATATCAACCCCTCACAAGGGTCGTCAGCAGATTTGGGACATTTAGATCCATAGCACATTCCTTGACCACTTGAATGAATGAAGTAACTGATTTCAGTAGCAGACTTCCATCTTCTATGTCAGCGGTTCTCAAACTGAGGGGCAGGCCCACCTAAGGGGGCACAAGATGGATCATGGGGGGGAGATATGGGTGGAGTTTGGGGGGCAGTGCCCCCCTCCCCAATTTATGATGGAGCCATCTTCCTCTGCTGGGTGAGAGGTGCCAGGCTGAGCACATGGCCAGGTGGCAGTGGGGACACTGGTGCTTCACATGGGCAGCGCCAGGCAGGGGTTGGGGTTGGGGAAGGGGAACAGAGGTGGAGGCTGCTGCAGGTGGTGGGTCCAGCATTACTGGCAGAGCAAGTGACAGAGCCAATCCAGAGCCATGCTCCACAATTTGCACAGCTGCTTTCCATCTCTAGTCAGTGCTCTGTTCCCAGCAGCCACCATTGCTGCCAGCTGCTCACTTCTCCCAGTAGCAGCAGCCTCTCCACCACTGCTGGGCACAATCCCCATGCTGCTCCTGCTCTGCAGGTTCGTGGAGGCAGTCGCTGTGTCCACATTGCTCCCTGAGGATAACCTCAACAAAATGTGATTTCCCTCCACCACTGCCATTTTCTCTGGTGGGTCACATGGGGCTCCAGAGCTGCAAGGGAGCTATTGTTAATTCTTGCCCCCCAATTCAGCAAGTAGACCCTGTGTTATTTCTGAAAGTGGGGGGTCAGCTGGAAAAAGGGGCACAATTATTACACAAAAGTCCATGAGAGGACTCCATTTAAAAGATTTGAGAACCGCTGCTCTATTCTGTTTACTTATTGCAGAGAAATGTTGAGGCTCAGGAGACCAACCTTCAATTCCAACTTCTAGAGAGGAGTGTGCTCTTCCAGTTTGAAATCCTTCTGAACCCATCCTCTCCTCTGTTCCTCACCCCTCTGCATTCAAGTCAGGTTGTTTCTTCCCTCTTCTCTGTGTTACCTTGGCCTGAACATTGACAGGACTGGCAAGTTTTTCTACTCTCAGATCTGGTATCAAGAGCCACAGGAGCCCCTTGCAACGAGGAGGAGCAAAAAGGAAAAGTCTTGTTTAGCTTCTGCAGCCCTGGACTGGAACATGTTCCATTTGTCTATGAATATGGACCATGCTCAGTCCAGTCAGCAGACGGGATCTGTGTGAAGAACATTCAGAGAACGGTACAACTAATTTCTAACAAACTTGTACTGAGCAGGTGCAAACTGTAATTTTCAGAGGTTTATAATTTGACCAAATTAGGTGGGGTTTCTTAGTGAGAAAGCAAAAGGAACATCCCTTACATTATAGCAACAGCTTTGCCAAATATCAAGTCCCTATTGCAAGCCATAGAGATGCACAATGAAATGGTCATAAGAGTTTGTGATCATGAACAAAACCACACATTTTTCCCTAATCTTGTTCTGAGAAATGACTGAACAGCTTTACTTTCAAAAAATCATACAGGCTGGAAAAAAAGTTCCAGCTTTGAAAATTTCAGTTCAAAGTTAGAAGTTTGCCAACGTTGTAAGGGAGACATAGCAACTGAAAACAAGGCCTTATAATGGAAGTATAGACATCCTTAACTATAATTGTATCCACCAGCACCGCATATAATTTTATTATATATGCACACTCATAGGGTGCGTCTACACTTACAAATTAAGTCAATTTAAGGAGGCTTAAATTGACTTAATTTACTCCGTGGCTACACTGGGCTTTCCTTAAATCGACTTAAGCTGCTTCTTAAGTTGAATTAAGGAAAGGTTAGTTTGAATTAATAACACCTTGTTTTAATTCGAACTAGCGCTTAAGTCAACTTTATTAAGTTGACTTAAGCCACTGGAGACGCAGAGTAGTGCCTAGGTGGACCTTTTTAAGTCGACTTAAAACGTTAAGTCGACTTAATAAGGTCAAAAAGGGGCCACATCTACACTTGAAAAGTTAAGTCCACTTCTGTTAAGTCGACTTAATAAGGTCCACTTTAAGTAAGTCAACCTTATCAAGTCGACTTTGTAAAGTCGACATAGCCATACAGTTTTACATTTCTTCTGAAACAAAAATTAAAGAGAGTCAAACAGTTTCAGTGTGATCAGCAATAAAACATTCTGATGCAACAGCACAGATCATTAAAGAACTTAGATGCTTGAGAACATAGGATTAAATTCAGGTCTAAATTACACCAAGGATGAATTTGGACTCTGATGTTCAAAGCCTGGTTAATCTGATTGTAAGAGTGATACTGATGTACTGGAGGAGGACATGTAACAATCTAGCGGTGGAAGCCTACTAATGAAGAGAATTTATTCCCCCAGAGCAGAAAGTCTGATTCAGGTTTATGAAATATTAAGGGCAAAAACATCATTTGCCCCATATGCTTCGGCAAGGAATCAGGGAGCATAAGTCTCCCCTACTTTCCTGAGCACAGTGCAGGAAAGCAGATTCCATAGTCTCTATTCTTTGCAGATGGGTAAAGGGGTAGGATGCAAAGGTTGAGGAACTGGCAGAGTCTGGCTGGGTGTCCCCAAATGCACCACCCAACACAGGTGAGCCAGCACAGAAGGGAAGTAAACTGGGGTAAATGAGGTAACAAGGAGGGAATTGTGACTCAGTCGCAGAGACTGCCCCTTATACACAACAAATTACACATGATAATCTACTCCTAAATATGATGATCATAGACAGTATCTGTTCCAATTGAAGGAAAATTACTTACACACACACCTCTCTCCTAGGACCAAATCCTTAGCTTCTGTAATCTGAGGTAGCTCCACTGAGTTCCCTGGCACTATGCCAGTTTACACTACCTGAAGACACAATTCTTTATGTTATAATCAGAATATTAAACAAGATAAACAGAACAAAAAAATGACTACACAGTGGTATCATTTAGATGTGCAGATAAAGAGCCTAAATGAATAATTATCTTAATCCACATTCTACCTTTAGAATGTTCTCTTCATGGACTCTTGCTCACCTACTCTGATACAACAGTATGCAGCCATTTTGGAATTTAGCCTCATAGCAACGCTGCATGGCGACATTTAATTCTGACAACTGGGCATCAATAGAAATAGTTAATCAGAAGCTCATTCCAGTTTAGCCTTTAGTATTAGTTATACACTGTGGACAGTGAGCATTGTCAATGGTGGATAAATGTTGCTAGCAAACATAAGAGAGCTGATGGTATGAGCTTGTTATTTCTAAAAGCAGTCATTTAGATAAACAGTGATCGTTCAGCAGCTAAGAAACCTTAGCAGTTGCAAGTCTTTTTGCTCGACACAAATATACTGTAAGAGTGTGCAAGATTGATTTAGACAAATTGTATCCCTCGTGGCAGTAACATACAGAAAGCGCTCAATCTAGGTGTGACAGGGCATTAACAAACAAATGACCAGGTTACATTTACACTTGCATTGTACAAGCATAGTGTCTGTGAGAGAGCATAAGAGAATATACAGTTGGAAATATACCAGATAGGTTTAAAACTGGGCATTTGGTACCACTTCACACATATTGGTACTAGATTTAATTTTTTAAAAAAACAACCTTCCTTTTAATGAGAGTCCAATTTATCAAAATATTTTAAATCAAAAAATGTTAATTCTCCCCTCTTTCAAAATTTTTGATAAAACTCACTTTTTCTGCAAAGCCAATCAAGAACATTTTAACATACTTCATTCCTTTTCAAAGTATCTGCCTATACTGTAGGATCATACCATCAACTGGTAAAAAACAGCAGAACACCATTGACCAGCTGAGCATATGAATCTACAGATTTTATATACAAATATAAGAGAAATAGGAAACTCATGATGCAGCCAGCTTGATTCTTTCACATTCACCGTGCTTCCCTTTGTTTACTGTTGTCCTTCAAACACGCTTTTTGGCTATGTCTACACTTGAAGTCTACACTTTATAAAGTTGACTTAATAAGGTCGACTTTAAGTCGACTTAAAGTGGACCTTATTACGTCGACTTAACCGAAGTGGACTTAACTTTTCAAGTGTAGACGTGGCCCCTTTTCAACATTATTAAGTCAACTTAATGTTTTAAGTCGACTTAAAAAAGGTCCACCTAGGCAATACTCCGCGTCTCCACTGGCTTAAGTCGACTTAATAAAGTCGACTTAAGCGTTAGTTTGAATTAAAACGAGGTGTTATTAATTCAAACTAGCTTTTCCTTAATTCGACTTAAGGAGCATCTTAAGTTGAATTAAGGAAAGCCCAGTGTAGATGCGGAGTAAATTAAATCAACTTAAGCCTCCTGGGGACAAGGAAGCCACGCGCAGCTTCCTGGCGAGAAGGAAGCCACGCGCAGCTCCCTTTTCCCCGGGCGCAGCTCCCTTGTCCCCCTTTTTGCCAGGGGGAGCCCTGGCTCCCTTGTTGGGGGGAGCCACGAGTCCTTTCGGCCAAGGAGCTGAGGCTCCCTTGTCCCCAGCCCTAGGTCGACTTAGGAATTAAGTCAATTTAGGGTGTCCAAACAGGTTGTAGGTCGACTTAATGAATCGACTTAGACATTAAGTCGACCTAAAGAGTGTTAGTTATTAAGTCGACTTAATGAAAGCCAAGTGTGGACATGGCTTTGTTTAGGTCAACTTAAGCGTCCTTAAGTTGACCTAACTTGCCAGTGTAGACATACCCAAGGAGACTGCCACGCCTCTGAAGATGTTGGTTCAGGATCATCTAGGGACTTCTTGCTCCAAGGCAGTCAGCATAAGATGCCTGAATTTCTCAGTGAATCTGAATCCAGCCCTTCAGTTCTGAGAGCCTGATGGCATGAGAATCATGCTATGTAATGACTAACTGTTAGAGATATGGTATTACTACCACATTGATTATTTAATATTTTATCTTTATTATTAATATATTTGTAGGGTGCCCATTACCATGGTATCTGTGATCCAACTGCTACTGGGGGACTATATTATGGAAAAGATACTGCATACTGAAATGTGAGATCATCTCTTTACAATCTGTTCTCAGATAAACTGCTATAGTAAGGTGGTCAAGGACTATTCTATACCTTTGTTACTGTCAATTAGGCAAAGAAATGCCCATATTCAAAGCATGATTCTCTGCTGTCATTAAGTAACACTAATATAATTATTACAAAAGAGCTGTGGGATGATCTGCTTTTCAATTAGCATTCATTAGCATTCAATAGCGCAGCTTACTAGCATTTCCATATAACAGAAAAACAAGCCAAATTATTGTTTTTATTCATCATTATTATTTCTTCTGATAAGTATATTTAAATTGTATATATTTACAGAAATGTTAATTGGGACTTGTAAATCATTATTGCACTTATTGCTTGTGAAATTAGCAACCCCATTTTATTAATTCCAGTCCTGACCTAGCTCCAGAGGGATAGCCCTGTTAGTCTGTATACCAGTGAACCCCCAATTCCCTAAGGAATCGGAAATTGAAGAATGGCAGGAGCCGCTGGAGGATTGGGGGCGGCAGAAGCTCCCATGGAGCATCTGTCAGCCCCAGAACCCCTGGACTGAGCTGGGGGGCCGGCTCCGCTTTGAGCCGGCCCCGCAGCTCAGTTCCCAGGCTCGGCTCTCAGCAGGAGCCACAGCGCTTAAGCGCTGCGGCTTCTGCTGAGAGCTGGGGGATCGGGTGGCGGCAGAAGCTCCGGCGGAGCTTCTGCTGCCCCCCGAATCCCTGGACTGAGCTGGGGGGCCGGCTCCGCTTCGAGCCGGCCCCTCAGCTCAGTTCCAGCCCCCACCCAGTCTCCTTGTCCCCCCCCACCCGTCTAACCCAGCCACTCTCCTTGTCCCCCCCACCCCTCTCCAGGCCTCCCTCCAGCTCTCCCTCCAGCCCCTTCCCAGCCCCCTTACCTGGCCGGAGGCTCGGAGCTGCAGGGACGGCCGGCAGAGCCACTTCTGGGCCAGGCCGCTCCGCCCTGAGTACGCTCTGTCTGAGCGTGCTCAGGGCGGGAGATTTGAATCTCCCCAGCCCGGCCAGCAAGACGTGGATTCAGCTGCTGCACACGCAGCTGCATCCCCGCCGTGCATATATACAACTCTCGTTTAGTTATATAGATAGCAAAAACAACGAAAGTCCTGTGGCACCTTAAAGACTAACAAATTTCATTGGGGAAAAACTTCGTGGGCTGCAACCCACTTCATCAGATGCATGATTCTGACCTAATTGTTCCAAAAATGATGACAAGAAGCTGAACGCTGTTTGGCAGCTGTACTCTATATTTATAACAAAAGAACCCTACAGCCTTTAATCATTACAGCTGATGCTTCTCACTGTTTGATTCAGTTTGTTCTGAGTTTTAAAACCACTTACAAGACAACAAAAGGGTTTGCATGCAGAGAGAAGGAATTAAGGACATCCTAGGCATTATCTTTGGAGTTCAGGAGAATGCACAAATACATTTTTTCTTGTGGGGGTAGAGTGCTTTTGAATATTTTTGCAGACGGCAGATTGAAACTAGAAAATCTTTATCCCTAGTTAAATACAATAAGCATGACTTTCAACCCAAAAGCTTCATATACTATATAGATAAACAAACCGCTTTCTAGATGAAGGTAATTTAGGTGCAGAATACATCAGCCTCAAGTGCTCACTAAACTAGGAGTGATAATCAGCATGTGTGGTTTTATTCTATGGTTGCCCTATTAGCTACTAACCATTGCTTCACCTCCCATTTCCATCTCTATTCAGGGAACAATAGAGCAAGTAGTCTCCTCAGCAGCTATGGTAGGAATGAATGAAGCTAGCTGAGGAATAGGTATGATAAAATAAAGTGAAATACTTCATTTCCTTTGAGCAGTCCTATGAAGAAAGTAATCCATCATGGCATTTAAATTTTGAGAACCAAAATTATGACAGTGCAGTATAATCTATCTTTTTTTAAAAACCTAGCATTAAAAACAAATCACCTTTATTCCTATAATAGGGTGGCAACTTATTGAGCATGCCCTCGTGGCCAGCAGTCACTTACCTCTGTTTGCTTCCTCTTACAGACTTCTTGAGCATGGGAAAGTCTATTTTGTGTTTAACAGCACCCTCTCCTGGATCTGGTTTAGTTAAAGATAAGACTCAAACAATCCTCAGAGTCCTTAAAAACAAATGGTTCACACAGTCCTCAGAGAGTCCTCAAAATAAAGTCCATAACCATACCACAAAAGTTCATTCTTACCCCTGCTTCTTCTGCTCCACATAGAGCAATTCCTCTGACCTATCTGTTCCACTCAAAAACAATGAGAGTCCTGTGGCACTTTAAAGAATAACAAATTTCTTTGGGCATAAGGTTTCGTGAGCTCCAAGCCGCTTCATCAGATGCAGCTACGTAAAAGGATGTTCTTTTTGATGAAAGACAAGTGAGGAGTCCGGTTGCATTTTCAAACCTCTGACAAAGTGGGATCTCTTCCATGAAAGCTCGGGCGATAAATACATTTGTTAGTCGTTAAAAGTGCCACAGGACTCCTTGCTTGTTTTGCTGAACTGGACTGACACAGCTACTCCTCTGGAGCTTGAAAGGAGTTACCAACAAAATGCATCTCAGTCAAAACCATGGCTTGACATATCCCTGCTACAATCTATCCTGGAAACTTGCACCTGTCATATTGCAGGACTGATGGAGCTGGGCATTATGCACAATAGCCATAAAGTATTAGCCTGAAGTTTTAAATGACCTAATTTTGAAAAAACAAACCAAAGCGTGCGCATGCCCGCACACACAAAATAAATGCAGTCTGAAAGTCTGAGTTATAATAAGATTTCATTAAAGAAAAGAGATATATTTAAAAGGCCATTTACAAAGCTTGTTTTTATTTTTTATTTTTAAAAAGACAAGATCCTGCCCTTTTTTTTAAAGGCTTCAATTCAGCAGAGATGACTTTGGTCAATAACTATAATATGACAACATGTTAACTGTAAATTTTATATCTATAAAATTGACAGTAAAATAGTACCCAAATTTTGTTCTCTACCTCTGGGGATATTTATGAGGATTAAATCAAGGTGCAGTTTAGTTGTCTGATAGAATTAGGAGCTCAGTTCTTTTACTGAGGTCAGAGGAAGATTTCCCACTGAATTCTACTGGCTTGTCTACACTAGAGATTTGGACATTGTAAGCACCCCTAACACTTGTGACACGTAGGCTATGTCTATACCTGGCCAAATATGTTGACTTTGCTAAGTCAACTTAGCATGTCCACACTCAAAAATTAAGTCAACTTAAAGGGGACCTTGACAAATCGACTTAAAGCGTCCACACTGGATGCCTAAGTCAACTTCATGGGGCTAGGTGGACCTGGGTCTGGTCCATTGTGGCGGGGGGGCACCCTGCATTTGCCCCATTGTACCTGGGTACAATGGGGGCTGAGCAGGACAGGGACACTAGCAGGGCATAGGAACAGGGTGGGCAGGGCTGTATCCTGCCTGTGTGGGGGCACACCAGGCTCTGGTTGTGCCAGCCACCCTGGCAGGGAGGGCAGTGGGGGATCCCTGGAGCCCTTTAAGTCGATTTAAAGTCGACTTAGGGCTAATTTGCGTCCACACTAGCTAAGTCAACTTTATAAAGTTGACTTAGCCAGTAAAGTTGACTTTAAACGAGGTTTTATAAACTCGACTTTAAATTTCCTTAAGTCGACTTAAGCAGTAGCTTAAGTCGACTTAAGGAAATTGTAGTGTTGACACAGATTAAATTAAATCGACTTAAGTAATCTTAAATTAACTTAATTTGTAAGTGTAGACGCACCCACTGTGTCCACAAAGAAGTTGGAATGGTACACAAAAGTCAGCAACACATGTAATTGTACTTGATTGGCACAATTATGCTTCTGAAACACAATAGCCCTAGTATCCTGCATAGAATTATAGAACAATAAGGTTAAAAGAAACTGCAATGGTCATCTGTCCTAACCCCCTGCCAAGATTCAGGATTTTTTGTGTCTAAACCATCCAAGACAGTCGGCTATCCAGACTCCAGAATGACTTTCCACCCTTGCAGTGCTAATGGGGATAGGTGTTGCAGCATTCCATCGCTCTCCTTCATGACCTATTACTCTGGTCAAGACTCTGACTTCTGTATCCAGTGGATTCCTGAAAGCAAGTGTTCTGGAAGTCCCTTATTTACATTTAATATATTGCCAAAATCTCAAGCACCACAACATGCCTTAGTATGCCAGTGTCCACTTCTGTATGACGACCATATTCCTGTTCAAGCTATCCAACCCACTTGGATCAATGACCATGTCTTCTTCTCAGATGCCACCCACAACTGTGCTAATTGGCTGGCCACTCTCAGATACCAGGAGCAGCTCTGAGGCAGTGAGGAGATTCAGGACTGGTCTACACTTAAATTTGTCATAGCTACCATGCCCAGAAGTGTGAAAAATATTTTCTCCTGAGTGCCACAGCTATGCCAGCTTAACCTCCAGGGTAGATGCAGCTAAAATGACAAAAAAAAAATGCTTCCATTGGCCTAGCTATCATCACTTTGAGACGTGGAGTTCCTACAGATGTAAAAAACCCTTCCATCTCTGTAGTATATATCTACATGATGAGGCTAAGGTGGCATAATTACAGCACTATCATGCCCACAGGGGAGATATGGCCTCAGATGCAGCTGAACTCTGGCATCCAGAATAGCCTTACTTGTTTTCTACATTTCTGAGAGGTGGACGCATGCTCCAAAAACACAGCAAGGAGAAAAAAAGAAGGCTCAGCAAATACATTGTAAAAAAGTTTGGGACTCAAACAACGCCTCTGAGTCATGAAGAAATACTTGCTCTTTCTGAGGGTTCTGATAGCATCTGCACATGCAGGGCAGCTCCTGAGCTCAAAATAACTGTGGCCATCACCAGTGTCACCTGTACCATGTTGCTGAGGCCCCAGGTGGAGGAAGCCATCCCAAATGACGGGCACACCGTACAGCAGGACTGAAGCAACAGCCAAAGCCAAACAACATCTCTCAACAAAAGGATGATTATAGTTTATTTGTCCTTTGACTCGCTGCTGCGTAACATTTTTGCCGATTTAAATTGCCATTCTGTCTCCTGTAATTATTGTAGCAGAGCTCAAAATCGTTTATTTTTACTACACATAGATTGTCTAGATGCAGTGTGTAACACAAGAACTAAGACTACATACACACTTACAAATCATAAAGATTAAAGCTGGAAGGGACTGCAGAAGGTCATCTAGGCAACCCCCTGCTAAAAGCAGGACCAACCCCAACTACATCATCCCAGCCAGGACTTTGTCAAGCCAAGCCTCGAAACCCTCTAAGGATGGATGTTCCAATACCTCCCATTCCAATGCTGCACCACCCTCCTAGTGCAAAAGCTTCTTCTAACAGCCAACCAGGGCCAGATTATTGCAGGGGCTAAAGGGGCTTAGGCCCTGGGCCGCAGCCCCTAAAACCCCTACAATAATCCAGCCCCCGCCACCCCACTCAGTGCTGGCAGGGCAGGAGTGCTGAGTGCTCCTGCCCTTCCGGTGCTGGAGATGGGCAGGATCTTGGTGTGAGAGGCCGGGCTCTTTGCTCCTGATCCGACCCCAGGGGCACGGCGGGGTGGAGTGGGCCAGCGCCTGCTCGCTCCACCCAGGGCGTGGGGCCGGCTGGCATGGCCTCTGCTCCAGCCCAGGCCAGCGCTGCTCTCCAGAGCCCATGGCCCTTGGGGACTGCCGCACCGCATGCCAGTCAGCTCCCACCCCCCAGGCAGACTGGCTGGAGCGAGGCCAAGTCAGGAATGCCCTCTAGCCCCAGCCCCCTTCCCCCAACTACAGGGGGATGAGGGCCCAGGTGAGGGGAGAACCCTGCAGTGGGGGGCAGCCCAGGGCCCCCTGGCTGATTAATCTGGCCCTGTATCCAACTTTTACTCCCATTTCTTCTTAACCCAGAAGAACGGAGGGTAGAGGCCTATTCTAGATCTCCGAAGGCTCAACAAATTAATAAGGATTGAACTGTTCAGGACAGTCACACTAACAACGATATTAACACTGGAACAAAGGGACTGGTCCTCAACCCTCAACCTCAAAGACTCCTATTTCCACATTTCCATACATCCTGCTCAGAGGAGGTTTCTTATGTGTATATCTATCTTATGTGAAATTTACAGAAAAAAGTCCAGTGCTTACACCACCAAAAAAATTTATTGCATTTCTGCATTTTCCAAAAGCATATGGGTTGCATACTAGCCAGCTTTATGTGGATCACTGCATGTGTCAGTGCTCAGACCACTACACCAGCCCTGTTGTACCATCTTCCTCCTACCTGTTTTTTGTTAAGGCCCAGATCCTGCAAAGACTTAAACATCTACTGCACTTTATACACATGACTAGTCCCACTGAAATCAGCAGACAGTGATGAACAGAAGTCAGTAGGACTATTAAGGTATGTAAGGATAAGATGTACATACATCATTGCAGGATTTGGCCCTAGGCTCTATAATCTCTCCAGGGCAAGGATAGTGTCTTCCTATACATTTGTACATCAAGTGCCCTCTCCAGGCCAGGAACAGTAACATACAAAATAGTTCAAGTCAATATTGCTGATCATGTTGAAGCCACAATTACTAAGGCTGAGATAGTATTTCTAATAAAAAATTTGGCACAGATATATGACGCTGGGGAAAATATGTATTTTCAGGCTGAAACATCACACATTCATCTGAGTCAAGAGTTTTTATTTTAATTTTTGGCAAGTTTGAGGGAAAATGAATTGGCCAAGGTAATCATTTTTAAACACTATAGTTTCTTGATATCTTGTTGTAAAATAGGTTGGATTAATTTGTACCTACCCAGTATTATATATGAATGGACAAATTACTTTACATTGTTGCTGGAGAGTAAAGTTTAAAGTTTAACTAGATTGATGTTTTCCTTCTAGGAATGTAAAAGTTTTCCCCTGTACTGTTTATCCTCAGTGAGATTTACTAATCATGATTTTAATTTATAACCAACCTGATCACTACATTTGGCAAACTTATTATTTTTAAAACATAGCTTATACTGTTGCCTCATTTGCTGTCATTTTTCTGCTGCACAGAGTTTCAGAAACATGAATGTTTGTGTCTTTTAAATTTCTGTTTTGGGGGAAAATGAACAAACTTATCTGTTCTATTTCAGAAAACTCTAGTGTGCATTCTTCCCCTTTTTTCTAGAGACATAAGAAATAATGATGATCTTTAAATAGATCTGTAAAATGATGGCATTGCATTTAAAATGTTGTTGCTTTCCCATCCAGTTTATGCCAAATACTTGAACAGTCTGTCACAGAGCAACTGAAAAATGAAGAAATCAAAAAATATATTTGTGAAGTAACTTGTTGACTTCATTCTGCTAACATTAGTACTGTTGTACTTGTTATTTGCAAGTGTCTGGCTATATATAAATAAATAACCCCTGGCTATTAAGGAAAGTGTTCACAAACCTCAGAAGTTTCATCTAATTGCAGCACAAATGATTAGCTATCTTAAAATTTGTAACGGAAGTACATTGTTACCTTATTCAGCTTCACCATTCATTATCTTCCTGTTTCAAAAGTTGTAGTTATCCATTTCCAGGTATCCATCATATATGATGTAGGGCTTGTCAACACAACTATTCGTTCATGGTAAGGTGAGGTATGAATTCAACCTGCACTTACTTGCCACAGGCTAACTATCTGAGTGGACTCTGCAGCCAGGAATTGCCACTTTGTTAATGTGCTTTGTTTAGTCCAATTTCAAAGAGGACTAGATCAAAATGTATTAACAAACTGTTAAAGCACATCATCAGGAGCCATATGGCCAGTTATTTTGCAGCAGGCTAGTGTAGGGTAGATTCACTCCCATCTTACCACAGACTAAAAGTTCATGTAAATAAACCCTTAGCTGACTAATCAGAAGCCAAGAATAGCAAACAATGAAAGAGAACAGTTATTAGTTATTATTTGTATTACTGTAATGCCTACAAGCCCCAACTGAGACCAAGGCCTCCTTGTCATAGGCTATATACATACACATAGTAAGAGACAATCCTTGCACCAGTATGTTTACAGAGCAGTGGTTTTCAACCAGTGTGACACGGCACTCTGGTGTGCCATGAGAACTGTCCAAGCGTCCCATGAAATTTTGTGCAAAGGTAATGAAAATCAATTGTTTTATCTTAAACAATATTCTATCCAACCAAAATTACAACTCGTAGAACTTGTGAAAATTAATCATCAAATTTAAAGCGAGGTATCTGTCTTTCGATTCCAAAGTGTGAACATTCTAAACACAGGTGGCCAAAGGGCAAAATTGAGATGACGTGTATTTTTTTCAAGTGGATTTGAAACATTAATGCATTTGATCCTTTTTTAGTTTGTTGTATGCACTATGTTGCAAATCTCTCTAGTAAGACCACAACCATAGTAAATATAAGTAAATGAGAAGTTTATGAGCAATCAATTCAGCTGAAAAAAGTGGGTGTGCCATGAAATTGTCTCATTGAACTGTGCCGTGTTACTGAAAAGGTTGGGAATCACTAGTCTAAGGGTGGGATTTTCATCAACTGGTCTTGTGCTCCAAAGTCACTTATGTGCATTTGAAAATCCAAAGCTATGAAGGCAAGAAAGAAAAAGGGTGGAGAAAGAAAGTATTATTCTCCCTATTTTAAGGAGCCTTTTGAACAATAAGAAGAATTATGCAATCATGGAATCCAGTGCCCAGAAAATATTGTAATAATGTGGTGATGCTCTAATATCTGCCAAAGGATGGCCAGAAACTTGAGTGGTTTAAAGTATGGTTGGTCCTACTTCCTGACTATACTTAAAAGTCTGTCTGCTGTGTTGTTGAAGCTGTGTTACACAGAATGGGAAAGAAATCTAAAGAAGAGCTCTGTGTAGCTAAAAAGCTTGTCTCTCTCACTAACAGAAGTTGGTCCCATATTGCCTCACCCACCTTGGCTCTTGAAAAATCTGTGAGGCTTCTAGAGCAGGACAGAAATTGGTGAAGATGCAATTGCAACAAAAAATGGACATGAAATTTTGTTAAAATCTCCTTATTTTGCTCTCTGACCCATATTTTATGGTCAGACCTAGAGGTGACTTTGGAGTCAAACCCTGGTTTGGGTCTTTTTAAAAAAATATTACTATTTTGTTTAGTATTTTCATTTTGTTCCCATATTTTGTTTTTCCAGAAACTCATCTCTATATTTTAAGTAGGAGGGCACACTACTGACCTGCTTATAAAGTTCTGGCCAGATAACAGACAGCTTAAAGAAAATGTTCCTAACCTGATCCTAGAACACCATGATGGCTATTAGGATTTTTGCTACCTTCTCCATCAAAGTCTAAGAGCAAGAAGAATGATGCTTCAAGGCAAGGAGGCCTCTTTGGGGTTGAAGTCACAGGGATGGAAGTGACTTTTCAGCAACAGACTAGAGCAGTGGTTTTCAAACCATGGTTCAGGACCCAGTGCTGGGTAGCAGAGCCTCAGCTACTGGGTCACAGCGACCTCTAACACAAGTGGGAGGAAACAAAGTTTCAGGAGGGGAAGGGGGAAACAGAAGGCAAAGAAAAACAATGCAATTTTTTTTAAAAAAATCTCATTTTTTAAAGCCAGTCTATGTTTTTGGGGGCATAAATTAGGATGTTTAAGCACTTGGGGTTGGTAATACTGCACACATTTATGTGTATGGCTACATGCACACAGGAAAAGAAGCATGTGTTTTTTTCTTCTCAACAATAAAGCCATTCCTGTTTTTAGCCAGAAGAGGGCATTAGTACATAATGTAAAATATCTCTCTTCTTATGTGAATGAAAGAATTAAATCTACTCAGGAAAAGAACACATTAAAAGTAACTAAGGAAAAGAACAAATTAAAAGTAACTAGTCTAAAAACATATTTCTGTCTATATGTTATATTCGCCCCCTTTTAATAACTACCTCTTCAGACACTATGTCACTCTTCTACACATATCAATGAGCACACACTGTTAGAACCCTGATCACACCAAGGATACATCTTGAGGCACAAAGGGTGGGTCTACACTGGCAAGTTAAGTCGATTTAAGGACACTTAAGTCAACCTAAACAAAGCCACTCCACACTGGGCTTTTATTAAGTCGACTTAAGCATTTCCTTAAGTCGACTTAACCTTTCCTTAAGTCAACTTAACACCTCGTTTTAGGTCGACATAAGCCTTAAGTCAACTCCTTAAGTCAACTTAAAGCCAGTGTGGATGGGGAATAGCGCCTAAATCAACCTTATTAAGTCGACTTCAAGGGTTAGGTCGACTTAATAAGGTTGACAAGGGGATATGTCTACACTAGAAAAGTTAAGTTGACTTTGTTAAGTCGACTTAATAAGGTCAACTTTAAATTGACTTAAAGACAACCTTACTAAGTCAACTTAACAAAGTCAACTTAACTTTTCTAGTGTAGACATAGCCAAAGATTCTATACCAGCCACACCATTAGACTGAATTTCTAATCCAGTAAATGGTCACCATAATTTGTATGAATGACAAGAGTCCTGTGGTACCTCAGGCTATGTCTACACTAGAAAAGTTAAATCGACTTTATTAAATTGGCTTAATAAGGTTGACTTTCAGTCGATTTAAAGTCGACCTTATTAAGTTGACTTAACACTTTGAGTTGACTTAATAAATTCGACTTAGACGCTAATCTCCGTCCACACTGGCTTAAGTCGACCTAATAAGGTCAATTTAAGTGTTAGATCGACCTAAAAGGAGGTGTTATTAAATCGACTTAATTTTTCCTTAAGTTGACTTAAGAAACTGCTAAAGTCGACTTAAGGAAAGTCCAGTGTGGATGCGGAGTAGTTTAGGTCGACTTAAGCTTCATTAAATCGACCTAACTTGTAAGTGTAAACGTACCCTTAAAGACTAACACATTTCTTTGGGCATAATCTTTTGTGGGCTGCAACCCACTTTGTCAGATGCATCAGTTTGTATGCTAATTTAAAGCACAGATGCAGACACACATTCACCCACGAAACAGAGGGAGGAAGAAGAAAGTCATTTATTTTAACCCCAAGTTGGAGGGGAACAAGTCCTTCACTTCACAGTTGAACTCAGGTCCCTTCTTCCTACATTTACACCATAAAGGATGTCTGTGTTTGTGTGCGGGCACCTGACTGAGCCTGAGCATGTGTGTCTGTGTATCCCCTCAGGGTGTCTCCAATCTAGGGCTTTCTGTCCCCCAAGCAGGATAAAGGTGTGCCTTCCAGTGCTCTTGTCCTCCCTTACACAGAGTTCTGTGCCCCTCTGTGTGTTCCACCTCCCCTCCTGCCATTCCCCACTTTAAACCCCAATACAGCATTTATCATCCTTCTGCCCACACTATTTTCTCCCTCCTTCCTCCATTAGGAAGCGGGCTGGGTGGGAGATTCCTGCCTCCTCCCATGAACTCCAAGCCTTTGTGAAGAGGGACTCTTCCTTCCCCACATGTGAAAGCACAGAGCAGCCAACAGGAGGTGGGGGGGGGAGGGGCTGGGACCATTTTTATAAGGGGGGTGGGGCTGAGAGCCACTGAACCACACTGTAAACCCTGTATCTAATGGAATTCACTTCAAGCCTGTGGGCATGTAGCACCCCCAGCACCCTGAGTTCCAGCACCTATGGAGGGAAGCTGGATTCTTCCCTTTAGCTCCCACTCGTGCCTGAGTCTGGTGCCCTCTATCAGTCTCTGTGGAGTCACTGTTAGGCTGCCCCACAGAGGAGAGAGGGAGAATGTTCAATGTGCTGAGAGGCTGGGGTCAGGAAATGATATCCTCTTACATCCCTTGTCTTCCTGCCTCCACAGGCTTAAAGTTGGAAGGAAAAGAGATTGTTGTCCCTACTCCACCTGAAAACTGGAAGGGAAATGTCCCCTTCCCTCAGCCACTGATTGCACCCGTGATGTAGAACCTACCAGTCTGTGTGGTGATTTTATTCAATAGAAGAGCAGAAGTTTTCCTCATATCCTGTAGATGGTAGCCATGCAGCACTTTTAGTAGAACTGTCAAGGGACAGAGAACATACAAAATCTCCATACATTACGTTAGTACCTAGAGTGCCTGTACTGCTTTTCTCAGACAGGGGTTTCAATGGTAGGTAAGCCGAATATAGCACAAGATGGAAGTTGGAATCAATCCTCTGTTCTTAAATCCCAATTTTTGCAAAAAGTTTCCTAAGATCTCTAATTGCTATGAGTGGTAAGAGTCTTGATTTTATACTTCTTTTTTTAAAAGCAATATTTTCAGAATCCCAGTGGTCCATAGCTTTAACTGGTTAAATTAATAATAAATAATAATAATAATAATAAATAATAATAATAGCTTTCATTCTCTGATGATCTCAAAGAGTTTTACAAATTAATTAAGCACAAGAAACCCATTGGTTAATGTAGGTAAGATATATAGAAGGATCATTCCATATAACACTGAAACCCATCTCTGGACTATGCAGTAAGAAGCAATTCTAGTATGCTACAAAATAAACTAAGACAGGAAGTGAAGAAGAACATAACCAACTAAAAGTGAAAAGAAACTTTAGATGGTTTGTAAGCAACTACCTGATTTGAAAGTTGGCCAGGAAAAAGGAACTTGGGGTCATTAATTATCACAAGAGATTGGGTCCTTGGTTTTACATCTCATCAGACTGAATGGTGTGATTGTTTCATGATGAGATGGAAGAGTGCCATCGACCTACTGAATCACCAGCCTCACATCCAACATAAGTGATACTCAGACTGAAGCTTGTGAGGCAAAGTGGCTCTTTAATGTCTCCTGTTCTTTGCAGCACATTATAGTAGAACACTGTGGGTGCATCTACACTGGCAACTTAGGTCGATTTAAGGACGCTTAAGTCAACCTACACAAAGCCGTGTCCACACTGGGCTTTTATTAAGTCGACTTTAAGCGCTTCCTTAAGTCGACTTAATAACAGCTTAAGTCGACTTAATAACAACACCTCTGAAGGTCGACTTAAGCCAGTGTGGACACCCTAAGTCAATCTAATGCCCTAAGTCAGCCTCCAGGCTGGGGGATGGGCTGGGGAGAAGGGAGCGCGGCTCGAGGGAAGGGAAAGCCAGCAATCCATCTGGTTGTCCCTTCCCCCGAGCCCCATCTACCCCCAAGCCACAGCTTCCTTCTCCTAAACCCCACCTTCCCCAGGCACGGCTCTCCCCAGCCCCATCTTCCCTGGCCATGGCTCTCCTCTGTCGACCTAGCATCTGCCAGTGTGGATGCAGGCAGTTGACTTGCGTGTTAAGTGTGGACGCTCTAAGTCGACTTAACAAAGTTGACTTAACAATTATAGACATAGCCTGTGTGATTTAATTATTAGCCAGTCTAAGTTATTAACAAATCAGGAGGCTTTTACTATGTTATTAGCCAACGGTAGTAGATAAAATACTAATATTTTGTCAGTCATTTTGCTGTGAGAATGTGTGTGTGTGTATAAATACCTATAGATATACATGTATATAACTAAGTACTTCTCTTGTCGTACTACTTAAATATGAATATATAGTACTGTAGTAAATGGAACAATGAATTCACACTACTGTCACTCTTTTGAGTAATGCTGGTTGCTAATCTGGCTCCTGAATCACTGAGGTCTGAATATCACTGTCCCACATGATCCCCACAATCATTCAAGAACTAAGTAGACCTGATGCTGTGAACTTCTGAAATCTAACAATATCACAGCACAAGCTAGCAAAGTTGCACATCAAGACTGAACATGAATACAAACAATAGGGCCCCAGTCCCTTGGCTGTTAGAATTTGCCACAGAATTATCCTTCAGAATTTAAGTTTTCACGTTAAAGAAATCTAAGGCTTTGTCCACACAGTTTTTTCCCCACCCCTTTTTTGCACTGTGGAGCTACACAAAATTAGCCACACTAGTTCACATTAGTTCTGGTATAAATGCATTGCACTATAAATCAGGGACTTAGACCAATGTGGGTTACTCATAAACTATGCTAGTTTACACCAGTGCAAGATATCTACACCCAGGGTTGGCACTGGTGAGAAATAAAAACCAACACACAGTATAGACAAAGCCTAATTGATAGTCTTTATAGTTGTAAGGAGAACCTTCCAAATGTAAACTAAAGGTATTCTGATGCATTGGTTGGTGATTTTCTGAGTCTGTACACAGCCTGAAACAATCTCTCTAAAAGAAGTGCAAACAGCCCCATTCATCTAATGGAATGGAGCCTAAAAGAGAACAATTCAATATCAATACTGTGAACTATTTGAGTGATGATGATTTTAGCAGAACCATCCGACTAATACACATGTCCCAAAGTCTTTTCTAACCTCCCATGTATGAAAAGCCATAGTTAGTCTTTAAGGGTGCATCTACACTTGTAAATTAAGTCAACTTAAGCCGACTTAATTTACTCTGCGTCTACACTATGCTTTCCTTAAGTTGACTTAAGTAGCTGCTTAAGTCGACTTAAGGAAAAGTTAAGTTGACTTTATAAAGCCTAGTTTTAAGTCGACTTCTGGCTTAAGTCAACTTTAGAAAGTCGACTTAAGCCAGTGTAGACGTGGAGTAGCCCTAAGTTGACTCTAAGTCAACTCCAGGACTCCCCCACTGCCCTCCCTGCCAGGGGGGTGGCACAGGGAGAGCCTGGCATGCCCCCCCAAAGGGCAGGGCTGCCCCTATGCCCTGCCAGGATCCCTGTCCCCCTTTGCCCCATTGTACCCAGGTACAATGGGACAAAGGCTGAGCCCCCTGGCACTTGGCAAGGGGTGCCTCCCCTGCCACCGTGGACCTGTCAAAGGTCCCCCTAGCCCCTACAAATCGAGCTAGGCATCCAGTGTGGACGCTCTAGGTCGACTTTGTAGGGTCCCCCCAAAGTCGACTTAAAATTTAGGTGTGGACATGCTAAATCGACCTAAATTTACAAGTGTAGACATAGCCTCAGTGCTGAGAACTGATGGATTAAGCCTAATGTTGTAAACTACCCAAGACAAAAATCCAGAAGCCAAGGACAAGTGTGTTGGAGAATTCATTAAAATCCAGTGACCCTGGTGAGGATGTTAGTGTTTATATGCCATTGATGCTCCAATGAGTATCAATGTTTATTTAGGAAAATTGGGACATAATCCAACAGTCTTTATTTAAGCAAATGTCCTATTGAAGTCAACAGAGCCAAATCCTTAGTTTTTTTGTGGTTTTCTTTAAATCTTACATATAACAAACCAACCTCCTATATTATTTTGTATTAGAACAATGTCTATGAAATCTAGTATACTATTACATTAAGTAAAAACAATGGAGGAGGTCTAGTCTAGTGATTTGTGGGAGCCACGAAGGTTCTGGCTTTCATTTTATGGATCCATTGACCAATGTCTGAATGCATATCTCTTGTCCTTCTCCTTCATGCTAGCTAGAAAGTGTGTAGAATGCAGTGCCCCAGGAAAACCAGATAGTGTGTGTTTGTGCATGCATTAATGTGGGTTTTAGCCAATAGAGGATACTGCACTTTTCCTTCCCTTTTAGTTTCTGATTTCCTAAAGTGGCATCCAGAATCCTGTGCAACTGATGTTTTACATTTCCTAAACCTTTTATAGCCTGGAAGTTTGGAAAATTAGATAGTATTAGCTTTCTTCTCTTGGATTTCTGGATATGTTGCAGACTTGTCTTTTTCCTAAATCATTTTATGGCCCATTAATTGAATAGATAATGTTTCTCAATAATGGCTAAAGGGTCATTTAACATTTTCAACGTGACTACTACATGAACACAACTGTATCTTCAGCCAGAGGGCAGGGAAATATTTGACAGAGGTGTAACGAATAAGTGAACCAAATTTTGATAAACATTATTCTTGATTAACTAAAGCCTTTGAGCTAAAATTTAAACAGAAACAACTTGAAGACAAATTCAGTACAATATTCCATAGCTTTCTCTCCATATTCACTTGGACTAGCATTGTCTACAATAAGTGAAAACTCCAAAAACAAGAGCCCATATACTTTAATATTCTTAATAATACAGGACAAAATCCAGAGAAACACTGACAAACTGCAGGTCCCATAAATTACCCATAAAGATATTTCACATATAGGAGATCATTACATAAAAGAGCTTGTGAGATCATAGCTATAACGGAAAAGCAGGAAACATACAGCTGGATGACACAATAGGAGTATATTTACAAATGAACTGAATTATGTACATTAATTTACTCGAGTGTCACAATTCTGCCACCAGACAATGCCATGTAATCACACTTGGATGTGTATATATACCTAACAAACTGAAGTTTCCACTTCATGCATGTGACAAAGTGGATTCTAGCCCACGAAAGCTTATGCCCAATAATAAATAATAATAATGATAATAATTTTGTTAGTCTTTAAAGGGCCACAGGACTCCTCATGAGTTATTTTATTCCATTTTAAGAGCATCCAAAATGTAAACACTCAGAAGAGCTTTCTGTATAGGGTTTTGTTTAAATGTCCGTGGAAGATGCTAGACTGACCGGTAATGAATTAAGTCCTCTTTTTAATCCACAAAATACAGTAAGATATAGCAGCAATGCATCCTTCCATATACTGCATCATTAATATACTTCCATTCTGCTCTAATAGAATCGCCTCTGCAAGCAAGATGCGTCTCCATGACCACTCAATTCCTTGAGCCTTCGCCCTTCTGCCAAAAGGATTATCATTTCCCCCCGAGGTTTTGGTGGTCTGGACCAGCGGTTCTCAACCACTGTGTCAGGACATAAAAGTGTTTTAGGAAGAGCTGGGGGGGAGGGAGTGTCACAGAAAATTGGCAGCTCAGCTTGGAGCCAGCTGGGGGTTCATGCTGTCCTCCTCTCCCTCCTGCCCTCAATAGCCCACTCCTGCTGCACAGAACAAGCAGTAGCCAGGGCCAGATGAGTAAAAGGACTCAGGGGCTGCAACTCAGAGATCTTGGGGTGGGGGTGGGGGTGGGGGCACTGCCTGCCCTACAAAAATAAACCCAGCTCCATCGAGCCAGATCACCAGGGCAACAGCCTGCGCTGGCTTGACTCTGCCCCCACCCGAGTCCTGGAGTGCTGAATCCACAAGGGCGCTGCAGCCTCCCAAGCGCTCCCAGCCCAAGCGTTACCGCCACCGGCAGATTGTAATGTGTCATGCAGAGGAACATCATCTGTCAGGTGTGTCGAGATGGAAAAAAGGTTGAGAACCACTGGTCTGGACAGTTGTTTACTGGGAATATAGATATCATCAATTCATTTTAAAAAGGGCCACTGAGGAACAGTACCTGGTAATCACTGCAGATATGGGCAGGATTCCAACCAGTCAAGGAGATGCAATGTTCTGTTGTCGTTCACTATGATGCTTACACTGAGCCTTCGGATGCCCCTTCAATACCACTGAAATAGCATGTTTTTGTTGTTGAAATCTCATTGTATACACATTCCCTTTTTTTGCAGTACAGTGTATGCATGCATTTCAACATTCGTATGGCCTGACAAATCTTGGGCCTGATCCAGCAAAGACTCAGGAATATGTTTAACTTTATGCTATGTGAATAGACCCACTGAAGCCAACGGGATTACTCACAGTGCGTAATGTTACACCCCACATAAGCAAATCTTGGAGACACATGAGCTTTGTGTAACTTAGCATGTGCATAAAACTTGGTTGTTTACAATTGCCTATTATGTGGAATTCATTTTTAGTTAGGCTGTTCTGGAAAAAAAAAGTGATCCTCTGTACCTATAAGTATGCACTGCTCACCTTGAATCTTCCACATCTGCACAAAATAACAACTGCCTATCTAAGGCTATGTCTACACTTGTTAAATTAAGTTGACTCTGTTAAGCTGACTTAACAAGATCGACTTTAAGTCGACTTAAAGTGGACCTTGTTAAGTCAACTTAACGGAACGTCTACACTTAAAGTCGACTTAAGTCAACCTTGTTAAGTTGACTTACCAGAGCCAGTAGTGTAGACATACCCGTCTACACTGGCTGAAGCCTTAAGTCAGCCTTCAGAGGTGGTGTTATTAAGGCAACTTAAGAAAGCCCTTAAGTCGACTTAACAAGTGCCCAGTGTGGATGCAGAATTCTGTAGATTGACTTAAGCGTCCTTAGATTGACCTAAGGCGCCAGTGTAGCCGCACCCTAAGAGTATAAAAAATGACATAACTGGCTATAACCTAAAAACAATGCAAATTTCAGTGTATTCATTGCTAAATTAAGTGTAAACAACAAGAAATCGTACTTAATTTTGAGTGATTCCTTATAGTTTTGATACAAGTAGAATATATATTCATACTATGTTCATCTGCTAAAATTGTTTACACTTCTACATATTATAGTTCCAGTTATGTTTCCCAATTCACATCATATACTAAATAGATTATTAAGAACATGAAACATCTCTCTCAATGCCTGCAACATGTAAAAAAGAGACCTGGGTCTACCAGAGACAGGACCATAATGACAGCTGTTTTCACGTTTGGGAGCTGCTGGTACTAACACAGGTTTGAGATTCTCTGTGAAATCAGAGCAGTAACCAGGGAATTATGCTCTGAAAGAAAATTTCCACAAACTTTAATGCTCTTTTAGGAAACATGGGGGAGTACAGAAGACCGCAATGAGCTTCGTAAACCACCTGTGAAACCTCCCCAAGCAACTTCAGAAACCTGAACTGAAGAGAGAAGGAGAAGCAATCCAGGGTGCTGGAACATTTGTATAGTGAGAATATTGACAGCCATCAACGGTGGCGTTGCTGGGGCTCGGCACATAGGGCACGGGCCCCACGTCCCAGCACCAGTGCTCCAAGTCCACTGGGGACCCAGGGCCCGGCCACCAGCAGCAGGCCAATCCGGCCCAAACCCAGCCAAGGGCCCACGAGCAGGCAGCAGCGGCCCCATCTGGCCCCGACCATGGCCAGGGACCCAGGGCCAACCTGATCGCTCCAGGCACCAGCCCGATCCAGCTCCGACCCCAGCCGAAGACCCAGACCAGCCCACCAACGGCCCAGGATCCGGCCTCCACTGCGGCTGTGGAACCAGGGCCCGCCTGCCAGCGGTGGCCCAATCTGGCCCCCATCCCAGCTGGGGATTCGGGGCTGGGCTGCAAGCCAATGGCAGCAGGAGCCTGATCCGGCCCTGACTGCAGCCAACAAGACAGGGTCCACCCGCTGGCAGCAGCCCCAGTATCTGGCCCCAACCCTGGCCAGGAATTCAGAGCAGGGCCACAGGCTGGCGGTGGCAGGAGCCCAATCCAGACCGAATTTTAAGGGCAGTGATGCCCCTGGCCATCAAACCAAACTGTCAACTCCGTATATGATGGAAACAACTTCTTCAAACCAATGCAATTCTTCAAACCAATGCAACTCTTCGAAGCAATGCAGCAGACACCTCACACTCCTAGTTTCAGCACCTATGTAGACTATGATTCCTGGCTCTGCCACAGTCTTCTTGTGCGTCTCTGGGCAAGTCACTTGATCTCTCTGTTCCCCTTTCCCTTATCTGTAAAAAGATGCTAATCATATTTCTTTTGTCTATCTTTGTCCAGTTAAACCGTAAGCTCTTTGGTATTTGCTTCTACAGTATCTAGCACAAGGGGACCCTAATCTTGGGTAGGGTATCGAGGTGATGTTGTAATGAAAATAATAAATAGAAAGAAGAAAGGGAGATAACATGAGACACTTCTGATATTTGCCCTGCTTCCTGCCCCAGCACACACCTCCATGGAAGGACATACAGAGATCCATTAATATTTGTGTGTGTGTGTGTGTGTGTGTGTGTGTGAGAGAGAGAGAGAGAGAGCGCGCTCATGCTGACACGGCCCTATATATCAGTCTCCACAGAGAGAGGATTCATAAAATAAAAGGATGTTTGAAACTTTCCATGAAAAGAATGACTAAAGTTATTCTCAAATGTAGCTATAGAGCTGGATGTGCTTCCCTGGGAAAAATATACTTTCAAGTTATGTATTCACTCACTGCTATTAGGGTATGGTCTAGTTACACAAAGAAATTAGCAAGGGACTCTTGTTTACAATCCAAAAATAATTTTCATATTGATAAATAAAACAGGCTTCAATGACTACAATAATCTGGCACTGGGTTATACTTCTGAGCATTATAGAAAGGGTCTCTGCTGCCACCTCCAAATTTCACTAACAACTACAGTGGCCGTTGTTCAAACCAACAGTAAAAGCCTCATACACAAAGGAGCAGATGGCAAGACACAGACACTCTTGGAAGAAGGGTCCCCAAATACTCCCATGCCATCTTCTCTTAAACATTGTGATATCCTCATTTTCTTCCAATACAAACTGATAAACTGAACAAAAGTGATACAGAAATAGATCACTGTCTTGCCTGTGAAAGGTACATCTCTGATAGACCATATCATTTTGGGTAAAACATAGGAGGAGTCTTGTAGCACTTGAGAAAGAAAGAAAGAAAGAAAGAAAGAAAGAAAGAAAGAAAGAAAGAAAGAAAGAAAGA